>JASANE010001500.1:0-16276 GCA_030248225.1 Trileptium ribeirensis
TGTTGGCTTCTGCTTTGAACATTGCTAAAACATTATTATTGATGCTTAAATATAATTAACACGCTAAAAACTGAGCATGATAAATCAAATTTATCGGCTTCTGCTTTAAGCATTGCTAAAATATTATTATTGTTGCAAAAATATTATTATTATGCTAAAAAGTCAGCATGATAAATCAAATTTGCCGGCTTATGCTTTGAGCTTCGCTAAAATATTATTATTGATGCTTAAATATAATTAACATGCTAAAAAGTGAGCATGATAAATCAAATTTGCCGGCTTATGCTTTGAGCTTTGCTAAAATATTATTATTGATGCTTAAATATAATTAACATGCTAAAAAGTGAGCATGATGAGTCAAATTTACCGGCTTCTGCTTTGAGCATTACTAAAATATTATTATTGTTGCAAAAATATTATTAACAAACTAAAAAGTGAGCATGATGAATCAGATTTGTCGGCTTCTGCTTTATATTATTGTTGAAGCTTAAATATAATTAACATGCTAAAAACGTTATTATTACTGATTCTTAAATATAATTAACATGCTAAAAACTGAGCATGATGAATCAAATTTGTCGGCTTCTGCTTTAAGCATTGCTAAAATATTATTATTGATGTAAAAATATTATTAACATGCTAAAAACTGAGCATGATGAGTCAAATTTGTCGGCTTATGCTTTGAACATTGCTAAAATATTATTATTTATGCTTAAATGCTAAAAACTGAACATTATGAATCAAATTTGTCGGCTTCTGCTTTAAGCATTGCTAAAATATTATTATTGTTGCAAAAATATTATTATTATGCTAAAAAGTGAGCATGATGAATCAAATTTGTCGGCTTCTGCTTTGAACATTGCTAAAATATTATTATTGATGATTAAATATAATTAACATGCTAAAAAGTGAGCATGATGAATCAGATTTGTCGGCTACTGCTTTGAGCATTGCTACATTATTGTTATTTATGCTAAAACATTATTAACAAGCTAAGAAGTGAGCATGATGAATCATATTTGTCGGCTTCTGCTTTGAGCATTGCTAAAATATTATTATTGTTGCAAAAATATTATTAACATGCTAAAAACTGAGCATGATGAGTCAAATTTGTCGGCTTCTGCTTTGAGCATAGCTAAAATATTATTATTGATGCTAAAACATTATTAACAAACTAAAAAGTGATTATGATGAATCAGATTTGTCGGCTTCTGCTTTATATTATTATTGAAGCTTAAATATAATTAACATGCTAAAAACGTTATTATTATTGATTCTTAAATATAATTAACATGCTAAAAACTGAGCATGATGAATCAAATTTGTCGGCTTCTGCTTTAAGCATTGCTAAAATATTATTATTGTTGCAAAAATGTTATTATTATGCTAAAAAGTGAGCATGATAAATCAAATTTCCCGGCTTCTGCTTTGAGCTTTGCTAAAATATTATTATTGATGCAAAAATGTTATTATTATGCTAAAAAGTGAGCATGATAAATCAAATTTCTCACTTCTATCCTTTCGAGCTTTGCTAAAATATTATTATTGATGCTTAAATATTATTAACATGCTAAAAAGTGAGCATGATGAATCAAATTTGTCGGCTTCGGCTTTGAGCATTGCTAAAATATTATTATTGATGTAAAAATATTATTAACATGCTAAAAACTGAGCATGACGAGTCAAATTTGTCGGCTTCTGCTTTGAACATTGCTAAAATATTATTATTTATGCTTAAATATAATTAACATGCTAAAAACTGAGCATTATGAATCAAATTTGTCGGCTTCTGCTTTAAGCATTGCTAAAATATTATTATTGTTGCAAAAATATTATTATTATGCTAAAAAGTGAGCATGATAAATCAAATTTGCCGGCTTCTGCTTTGAGCTTTGCTAAAATATTATTATTGATGCTTAAATATAATTAACATGCTAAAAAGTGAGCATGATGAATCAAATTTGTCGGCTTCTGCTTTGAACATTGCTAAAATATTATTGATGATTAAATATAATTAAAATGCTAAAAAGTGAGCATGATGAATCAGATTTGTCGGCTACTGCTTTGAGCATTGCTACATTATTGTTATTTATGCTAAAACATTATTAACAAGCTAAGAAGTGAGCATGATAAATCATATTTGTCGGCTTCTGGTTTGAGTATTGCTAAAATATTATTATTGCAAAATTTTTCTATTTTGCTAAAATTCAGCATGATGGTGAATTTACCGTTTTGCTTTGTCAAAAATATATTATTGACTTTTGCCCCCTGCGCATCCAAATTATTATTGTTGCAAGTTTATTAACTTGCTAAACAGTGACCATGATGAGTCAAATTTGTCGGCTTCTGCTTTGAGCATTCCTAAAATATTATTATTGTTGCAAAAATATTATTAACATGCTAAAAAGTGAGCATGATGAATCAAATTTGTCGGCTTCTGCTTTGAGCATTGCTAAAATATTATTATTTATGCTTAAATATAATTAACATGCTAAAAAGTGAGCATGATAAATCAAATTTCCCGGCTTCTGCTTTGAGCTTTGCTAAAATATTATTATTGATGCTTAAATATTATTAACATGCTAAAAAGTGAGCATGATGAATCAAATTTGTCGGCTTCGGCTTTGAGCATTGCTAAAATATTATTATTGATGTAAAAATATTATTAACATGCTAAAAACTGAGCATGATGAGTCAAATTTGTCGGCTTCTGCTTTGAACATTGCTAAAATATTATTATTGATGCTTAAATATAGTTAACATGCTAAAGAGTGAGCGTGATGAATCAAATTTGTCGGCTTCTGCTTTGAGCATTGCTAAAATATTATTGTTCAAAATATTATTATTATGCTAGTCAGCTATATACATCAAATTTGCCGCTTTGCTTTGCTTCCAATATTATTATTGATGCATATTAACATGCTAAAAAGCTGAGCATGATGAATCAAATTTGTCGGCTTCTGCTTTAATGCATCTGCTAAATATTATTATTGTTGTTATTGTCTGCTAAAAGGGCTGGGCACGCCAAAAATATTATTATTGTTGCAAGTATTATTTATGCTAAAAAGTGAGCATGATGAGTCAAATTTGCCGGCTTCTGCTTTGAGCATCGCTAAAATATTATTTTTGATGCTTAAATACAATTAACATGCTAAAAGTGAGCATGATGAATCAAATTTGTCGGCTTCTGCTTTGAGCTTAACATAATTTGCTAAAATATTATTATTGATGCTTAAATATAATTAACAAGCTAAAAAGTGAGCATGATAAGTCAAATTTGCCGGCTTCTGCTTTGAGCATTGCTAAAATATTATTATTGTTGCAAAAATATTATTAACATGATGATGAGTCAAATTTGTCGGCTTCTGCTTTGAGCATTGCTAAAATATTATTATTGATGCTAAAACATTATTATCATTAAAAAGTGATGATGATGAATCAAATTTATCGGCTTCTGCTTTGAGCATTGCTAGATTATTGTTATTTATGCTAAAACATATTTAACATGCTAAAAACTGAGCACGGTGAACCAAATTTGTCGGCTTCTGCTTTAAGCATTGCTAAAATATTATTATTGTTGCAAAAATATTATTATTATTATTATGCTAAAAAGTGAGCATGATAAATCAAATTTGCCGGCTTCAGCTTTGAGCTTTGCTAAAATATTATTATTGATGCTTAAATATAATTAACATGCTAAAAAGTGAGCATGATGAATCAAATTTGTCGGCTTCTGCTTTGAACATTGCTAAAATATTATTATTGATGATTAAATATAATTAACATGCTAAAAAGTGAACATGATGAATCAGATTTGTCGGCTTCTGCTTTAATCATTGCTAAAATATTATTATTGTTGCAAAATGTTACATTTATGCCAAAAAGCATTATTAACTAATTTCCCGGCTTCGCTTGAGCTTGCTAAAAATATTATTATGATGCTAAATAATAACAAGCTAAGAAGTGAGCATGATAAATCATATTTGTCGGCTTCTGGTTTGAGTATTGCTAAAATATTATTAATGATGCAAAAATATAATTAACATGCTAAAAAGTGACCATGATGAATCAAATTTGTCGGCTTCTGCTTTGAGCATTGCTAAAATATTGTTATTGATGCAAAAATATTATTAACATGCTAAAAAGTGAGCATGATGAATCAAATTTATCGGCTTCTGCTTTGAGCATTGCTAAAATATTATTATTGATGCTTAAATATAGTTAACATACTAAAAAGTGACCGTGATGGATGAGATTTGTCGGCTTTTGCTTTGAACATTGCTAAATTATTGTTATTTATGCTAAAACATTATTAACAAGCTAAGAAGTGGGTATAATGAATCAAATTTGTCGGCTTGTGCTTTGAGCATTGCTAAAATAATTGATGTTTAAATATAATTAACATACTAAAAAGTGAGCATGATGAATCAGATTTGTCGGCTACTGCTTTGAGCACTGCTAAATTATTGTTATTTATGCTAAAACATTATTAACAAGCTAAGAACTGAGCATGATGAATCAAATTTGTCGGCTTCTGCTTTGGACATTGCTAAAATATTTTTAATGATGCTAAAACGTTATTATCATGCTAAAAAATGATGATGATGAATCAAATTTGTCGGCTTCTGCTTTGAGCATTGCTAAAATATTATTATTGATGCTTAGACATTATTAACATGCTAAAAAGTGAGCATGATGAATCAATTTTTAATATGTACAATTTTTAAGCATATTATTTCAAAACTAATAGCGACTATTGCTATTGACTATGAAAAATCCGTTCTGAGAAACCGGATCTTTTTCGTGAAATAATTTTTTAGGATCTTGGTAGTACGGGATCATAGTAGTCAACTTAAAGCTAATTAAGCACTTTAAGAATAGCGTCGTGAGTAGAGTGATCGAAAACATTCCATCATATTTGAGTCGTATATCTAAATATCCTGCCGCGTACCTTTTTTTAGATCCTCCGGAGTTTCACCGCTGTATTTGTCGCCTGTTGCTGATGGCATCGTTGGCTTCGATTGCTGTTGTAATAGTTCGCTAATTCGAAACTTTTTTGAATCTTTCAATCGCTCAACTTGTTCTTTCAACTCAGCCGAACGGCGAGCGTTGTTAGAAGCATTTGTTATCGCTACGTGATTGCAATAGTACACCAGTCCAACACTACCCGCGGATGTTGCAAGCAACGCTGAAATTTTTACCCAGCGACCGAGATAATGCATTGTAAGGCATTGTAGTTTATAGTTGGTCAAAATTGCAGAAAATCTATCGTCAACAATTTCGAAATAAATAACAATTGTAGTAACAGAAGACCAAATGATATGATATAATATAATACAATTTCAAATGTATAAAAAATTAACTTATTTTGCTAAAATATTAGTTTTAGCGATGAACGTCTTTTTACAGGTACGATCAGATACCGACCAGTGAGAAAACAGAACCAACAAATTGTGCCAGCTAGTGTATTGTTTATATCAGTACAGTTGGATGCGATCGATTTGATGCCAGCAAACACGGCAGTCTATTTTGGATTAGTCTGTGTTTTGCAAATGGACCTACGAATAGCAGGTTTCAGTCATGGCTTCTTAATAATAGATGCTGCGCTGTGATCATTGAGTTAAAAGTTGTAGTTTTAAGTGAAAAAATTTAACAATAAATATAAAAAATACATGAAGCTAGCTAAGTAATTAAAATATAAAATAAATCATTTCGGAATTTTTAAATAGTAGTCGTGGAAGTTGAATTTTGAAGGCGCATTCGATAATCCACTGAATTTATATAAAGAGAAACTATCGTGGGCTTCTTGCCACCATCGGTAAGCTTCAACTTTGGGCAATTTTGTATACTTAATTATGGTGCTTGTGTTAAACACTTCAAAGAAACGCAGCAGTAGCGAGTGAATTAACGTTTGGTGTGACATGAAGGTTTTAAATCCAACGGTTATTTATGGTGTTCTACCAAGCAAAACACCAAATATTTGATGCCAGAATGAAAATTAACATTGTGGCCATTATCGATTCTGAGAAATAATTCGACGTTCACAATGTATATTGAGCTAATTTTTGTGTAATCCCAAAATTACATATCACCTTTAGACAAAAGCTCATTACATAAAATTGCATGGAAGAGTACGACACTCGGTCCATTGTAGGTTATCCGGGGTGCAATTGTTTTTCGGTCTGTGGTCTTCGGTATAGGCTACCTATCAGGTACGGACTACCTATCAGGTGCGCACTACCTATCAGGTGCGGACTACCTATCAGGTGCGGACTACCTATCGGGTGCGGACTACCCATCAGGTGCGGACTACCTATCAGGTGCGGACTACCTATCAGGTACGGACTACCTATCAGGTGCGGACTACCTATCGGGTGCGGACTACCTATCAGGTGCGGACTACCTATCAGGTGCGCACTACCTATCGGGTGCGGACTACCTATCAGGTCACCAATAATCAATGAGATTAGGGTAGGAATAGGAGCCATCACCGATTGTACTCCAAGTCCACACTTGATTGGTCTTAACGATACCATATTTGGTACTTTAATAAGAAACCTTGGGGGTATCCCAAGAGAACCTTAGAACAACTCCTAGAATGCTTGTGGGGGAGAGGGAGGGTGGGGTTAGGCCGGAAAGCAATCACATCATCGAATTAGGTAAAGTACAATAGCGTCATACTATTCTATAAAATTTATATTATTTGCTCTGCATTTAAACAGTATCGCACTGGAGTAGAGAGTTTTCAGAAGGCATAACATTCGTTGAAAATTCTCTTTACGAGTTTCTTACTCAAATTCTAGAAACTGCGCAATTATTCGATAAGAAACTGCTGAATTTGAAAAATATTACAGTGTTTTGCTATAAAGCACATGTAAATTAATCGTTATAACCTATCTTATATAGTTTAACAATTTAAGCCAAAACATGTATACAAATCTCTGGGAAAAAAGACATATAATTTTACAAGTAAATTATATCATAAAGAGCAGTGCGTTCAACGTACGGTAGTAACTCGGTTAAACTCGTGCTTTCGCACTCGTTTGAACTCTATAAAATATTTCAACAGGCGGCTTGGAATGCCACAACTATGATACATATAGCATGATCAAACAGCTCAAAATTTCAGTCCTTTCGATATGACGAAAGTGTTAGATAACATTTTGCAATCTGATTCATTAATTTGAGTATCAAGATAATAAATAATGTGCCATTAAATGTGATAGAACAATTAGGAATACTGAAATGTGACAAACTCATTGACGAAATGCATTTTAATCGCAAAAGTTTTGTGAATCTTCTCCACCTAGAATTTAGATCATTCGAGCTGCTTCAAAGTTCAAGGACTTTTAAAATCGTCATCTCAAATTGCTCTGCATAAATATAGAATTTAAGACGCTCTCAAAATAATGTAATCACTTTCCCCTTAATATAATGTATGTTTTATCAATAGTGCATAGGAAAGCGTACAACACTTCTCTGCACTCTAATGTTAGCTCGTGTATGATGACACGGCCGTCTTCGGACTGACCATACATTTCTGAGGGCGTCGTCAGGCACAGAACGAACTCGAACCCCTCACCTTGCGGGGGGTGGGGATGGGTCGGACCCCCTTTCCAGTTTTTTGAAGGGGTTGCGGTTTATAATATAATAATGTCCCTTGTCGTTCAGGAGGGTACAATAACCAAGCGAGGAAGTGGGGGTGGAAACTGTTTATATCGAAAATAAACGTTATTAATTCATTTATGTTGTTTTATTTATTTGTTGCAATAATGTGCACTGTCGTTCAGGAGCATACGTACAGTAACCGAGCGGGGAATAATGCAATTACTTTTTCCTTAATATAATGTGTGTTTTATACGTCCTTTGTAACGTAAACGCCGCATAAATTTGAAGTAAAGGCCTGTAATGATATTCCTGCATTACTCACGTACATCGGTAGATGAAAAGACATGAACTATTCATAGCATTTTTCAAAATATACAGCATGATTCTGGAAGATAAATTGGCCTTTATCACAAGTGTCAGATTCGATCCTACATGTATCAAACTTTTTAACGAAAAATTTACAAAAATGAAACGGAATGAATCAAAAATAATCTAAGACTGTTGCAATCATTTTTCGATATACCTATGTGATCGGTGCTAAATTAAGTGAGGACCAGCCAGTATCCACAATACAATAGTTGCAATGTTCCCTAACTATTCATATTTTATACGATTAGTACACATTATTTAATATGCTTGATAAAAAACACTATAATTTAATACAAAGCCTCTTAGCGACATACGAAGCAGTAAAACCAAGTGCTGCGTGGTCTGCAAAACTCATTTCATGAAATCTGATACTCTTTATAAATTTTCAATCTGACGTTGCAATGTTTGTGTTGGTAAAGCAGCGAAAATTTATATGTTCAATGTCATAGCTAAGAGGAGTCAAGGTCATTTTTAGAAAGCACTTAAAAGCAAACTTTTATTACTAAGCGACAACTTACATTTTATTTGTTCCCAGTTTATATGTTCAATGTCATAGCTAAGAGGCGTCAAGGTCATTTATAGAAAGCATTTCAAAGCAAACTTTTCTTACCAAGCGCCAAATTACATTTTATTTGTTCCCAGTTTATATGCTCAATGTCATAGCTAAGAGGCGTCAAGGTCATTTTTAGAAAGCACTTCAAAGCAAACTTTTATTACTAAGCGACAACTTACATTTTATTTGTTCCCAGTTTATATGTTCAATGTCATAGCTAAGAGGCGTCAAGGTCATTTATAGAAAGCATTTCAAAGCAAACTTTTCTTACAACGCGACAACTTACATTTTATTTGTTCCCAGTTTATATGTTCAATGTCATAGCTAAGAGGAGTCAAGGTCATTTATAGAAAGCATTTCAAAGCAAACTTTTCTTACAACGCGACAACTTACATTTTATTTGTTCCCAGTTTTGATACATAAACAAAATTATTATTTGGTGTACACTATAATTAAATGGATCATTGTTTTCAGGTTTAAAAGTGCCCGTTTAGGCGGTCCATCTACATAACCCTTTCAAGGGGGGCTATGTTCTCAATTTCACAAAAGGAAAAGCTACGAGATGCAAAACCCTTTGGTATTATCTTGTGACGAAATTCACAAATATATGTATCAACAAACCATAAAAACATAAAATAAAAAAGTTATAGCATAATGACCGCTCAGTACAAGTGATAAAAATATAACTGCGATGCAAGAATATAAATTCACTAGTTTATAAAGCGAAAGTTTTCCGATATGAAAATCAAGACCTACACGCTTTCAATGATATGTCGCTTCGCCGATTCAAAGAAACACGGCTTCAAAGACGGCTAATCAAATCAGTTTCGTGCGGTTACAAAGTTAGAGTGCAAGCAATGTTATTGGAGAACAACCATATTATGTATGTAAACACGATAAAACAAGGAATAAATTAAATTTCGCTTATCGATTTAAGACATCTTTTTTAAATGAAGTACCTGAAAAACGAAATGAAATTCACTTGTTTAAGGCGACTCTGTTTTTAAATCAATTTACTGCTGGTAAAACGAGTCATTTTCAATTGTCATTTTGGCGAGAATTTTTAAATCTATATTTTTTCAAATGCATATACTCACTGGTGACCTGATAGAAGTGAACGGTTTGTTTTAACTTCACTAGAAATCCGATTTAAATTGATTTTAGTGAAGTGAAGTCAAATCGAGTTAAATACACAAAAATAACCTAAAGCAAATTTCGTTTATGAAAATGAAATCAATTTTAGTTCATCCCAATCGTGTAAAAATCGACTGCAGAAACACCGACTAACTTTTGAGCTTACCACAATTCAGCAAGCGTTAGTGATACCTGTCTAAGCAAGTGGAGAGAAATCAGTTACTTAACTTTAAAATTTGAGGAATGAAAATAACCTCACTGGGACTGACGATACGTTGTAGTTTAAATAGACAGAATCAAAGCCGATAGAAACTAAGACTAAACTTACAACAAGACTACGAAATCATCGGATTCCGTACATCAGATCAACTGCCGACAGGTTTCGTGTCAGGTAATATTGGTTATAAATAATTGACAACGTGTCAGATGATATTGTTCTGATTTTGAATACATGACGTACCAAAGACGGTAATACCTGAATATAGCTTACTTCCCTAGTAACTACAGCTGGGTATACCCTAGGTAAGTGCAAGCATTAACCCACATAATGTTTTTTGAATGTTTGACCGACCAAAATTAAAATATTTTAAGCAATTAAACTAAGGTGAATATAACAGGGGCTAAGAGTATTTGTCTCAGATTTGATCTTCATGTTGTCTCGAAAGTGTTATTTTAATTCGAAATTGCATGCCGTTCAATTAAGTAATATATAGGATAAATACGATGGAGTGGTGTAACTGGTTGTACCGGATTACTATCCGAACGTTTTGAGTTCAACTCACGTTAGAATACCTTTAGCGAGTTCTGTAGTTTTTGTTCCAGTAAATATATACATGAGCATATGACGTATACATGAGCATATGACGTATACATGAGCATATGACGTATACATGAGCATATGACGTATACATACATGATAAGGTTAACAGGTTACTAATTTTTTCATTATTTATTGAATATTTTGCGTCGGAATGGTATTTTAGCAAAAACATATCGTCCATTTTTGTATAAACTAGTGGTTCACCGGTGAAAAGAAAAATTATCAAAGTAAGTTGAACATGGAGAACCCGAAATTTGGCGAGGAGGCGAGAACTGGAGGCACCGCTTCGTACCAAAATACTACAAATATCAGGCCGTAAGGGTCTTCGATTTGGACAAGTCAGCAAGAAACAATTTTGCTGTGATAATATATGAAACGTCAAATAATAATTTTGAAGTGACTAGCTCAAGACTGACGAACCCAATGATTTTACGCAAACATATACAAATATTGTGTAATGATTAAACGAAACATTATCGAATTGCATAAACGCAAGGAATCGATTTGTAAATTATATTAATCACCGTTGGTGTTTACCCGAAGGTAATTAATTATAATCATTAAAGATTACGGACAATTATATTATTAGTTTGCAATTTATACATGGTATACCCACTTGACCACTACAACATTATTACATGTATACAGGACACTTGAACGCTTATTGTTTGATACTAATTCCAATTACAAGAAAACCTTCTAACACTGCTAAATGGATTATAACCAGTCTTTTTTCCTCTAATATAATTGCTGAATAAAATTATTCAGTAGCAAGATAGGTTATCCTGTTACCTTGTTACGACACTAATGCAGAATGAATTCAGTTCCAACAATAACATCAATATTGTCCTACAACAACTACAGCCATATCTCACGATATTACTGACACAAATTAAATATTGCTCATTTTCAAGCTAAAATCAGTACGAATATCGAAGTTTTATTTTCCAACATACGATACCAAAGCAACCCAATATGGATCATTTTTTACAGTATAAAACATCGTATAGAACACAGATGTATGTATAATACGGCGTTTACGTTATAAGTTGCCCGCCACGTAGAAGTTTTGTCCACATACAGCTTGCGTAACACCGTTAACGACGGTATAGTACAACGAACACCTATACTGTATTTTAAGCAATTATATATTCTGTTTCGGACACCATCTGCATTTATGTATGGTGATATGGGCGCAATAAACTTTTAGCTAGCTGTGATAAAATAGCTTTGGGAAGATGGCTTGTTGGGTTTTCCGTGGTATTGAGTTTATACAGTGAACATTTTGCCCATGCATTTCCTATGCAAAGCTTTAAACGACATGGTTTATGGAATATAATATTAGTGTAAATAATTTGAAATTTCAGTTAGCTAAGTTTCCCGCCTGGTTTTAAACAACTAATTAAACATAAGGTGTCGAAGACATAGTGTAATATACATGAAGTCCGTGACACCAATACTTGCGCTGAATAGTATATGCTCCTGAGTACCATGGGCCAAGGTATTATCATGACCGTACAGAAACAAATCTTCCACATGGCGGGTGTTTTATAACGTAAACACCGCATAATATCATAAGATCAACTTAAATTACTCGACAGTAGTAAACAGGTGAGAATTAGCAATTTGGTAGCTAATCGACGTGACTATTCCTCCTTCCTGCTTCCTACAACTCTTGACGATTTGGTGATGTTCGGTTCATTGTTACAGCTTAAATGTCCCTATATCGCTATAGCATAGGCGTCGAATGAGTCGGAAGGGGGTAGGAATTACCCCCCCCCCCCACAGGTTGAACACTTCCCCTGCCATGTTCAAAAAATAGAAATTTTTAGCAAAAATAGGTTGAAAAGTAGCAGCAAGGCAGTACAATTAACTAAAAATAAAGCAAATTATGAAAAATTTATACATTTCTATATATCGTGGCGGTCACTTTGTACCCAGTGTTAGGACGATTTTCCCCAAGAAATACAAAACGATTTGTTATCGTATGAAATGCAGCACTGAGGGACAACCGAAAACGCACCGTAAAATACCCAATTTACCAGGAAAACTTCGCGTTATTATTTACGACTTAGCCCTGAGCTATATGTCGCAATACTTACCTATAACAGCACAAATTTATTTAAAAAAACTTTATTGCGGCGATCGATTGTTTCGGCAAAGTTCTTAAAATTAAACCCCATTGAACAGGAAGTGAGTGACACAGCCTGCGGTTTACGAGAAGTCCGGAAATGACTTTTTTACAACTATTAATATTTGTTATGCATATATATATATTGTAATTTGATAAAATATATTAAAAATACAAATTGAAATTATAAAACTCATATTAAAATGACTTGATATTTACATACTTGCCGTCTTATTTGAAGCACTTAAGTTTAATATAGGTATATTCAATGTAAGGGTGTAATGGCTGTAAGGTATTAAGCAATGCTGAGTTGAAATCAGTTTCATAAAAAATCTAAATTATAATGAGGTTTATATATTATTTTTTCAACACCTCTAAACAGGCTACAAGTAACATCTGGTCGAAGCATACGTCACGGATGGGAATAAACCTTTGGGATTCCCAGAACCACGGTGTTCGACAGACATACCGGTGCTTCCATGCATTTTCTGCAAAGTTGTTACTTTGTTAGGGCATTTTTGCAGTTTGTTGCATACAAATTTGGGTTGGTAGCATATCTTCGAGCAGAGAAAACTGAATAGGTTGTACAGTGCAAGATTATCGGAAATGAATCTAATAGAACGTTAATGCCCAAAGCTGCCAGTTGGCAACATCGCGCATTGCAACGCGTTGTGTTAACTGTCGCGCATTGCAACGCGTTGTGTTAACTGAGTTTGTCGTGTGGCGTTGTCGTTTGAAAGTGTGTTTATTCTCTTGCCTTGCTAGGTTCCTTAAAAACCGAGCAACAGCTCATACATAACTGAGTGGCTTTGCGTACGCCGCTTGCATTCAGACAGCTCGGATTCGTTTAGCGGCGCCGCCCACTAAAACCTAATGCAACAAACTTTTACACAGGCTTTAAATAGGTTAACCGTAAATAACGACTCGTTACTTACCCTCACGCAAATATCCTCAGTTTCTTGACAAGTCCCTATCAAAAATTTGTCACTTTTTAAAATCATATATACAGTTTCACTAGTTTGATCTTTAAGCTCAAAAACGGACAGTACCCGATAGCAAAATCCTAAAAATGTCCAAACCAACTAAACTAATGAACCATCACCTAACAGCACTAATAATCAAATGTTTTTCCGTTTTGTGAAGCAAATTAGCTCAAGCAAATAAAGGATCAACTACGTCTTGCGAGAAAGAACATGAAGGATATTGTTCAACAACAACAACAACAACAACTGAGTCTGTAAGACTGGACACACCTCGCACTACCTACGTCGCCAACTGAGTCTGTAAGACTGGACACACCTCGTACTACCTACGTCGCCAACTGAGTCTGTAAGACTGGACACACCTCGTACTACCTACGTCGCCAACTGAGTATGTAAGGCTGGACACACCTCGTACTACCTACGTCGCTGGCCAAGAAAAAAACTGGTAGATGTATTATAGACGAATGAAGCAATAAAGACATCAAATCGACCTATAATGCGTAGTCTATCTATCATGCTCTGGTATATTTATCAACAACTCCCATATATTAAGAGCAATGGTTTCTGAATAAGCACTTTCCCAGCTTCAATTAATCATTGTGCTTTATCAAAATTGTATTAAAAATATTGCTTCGCGTGCTGCCAATAGTGATGAAGTCTAATAAGGTTAGCAATAATAAAAGAGTGTATCTAAATCTTGTGCAGTTAGAAATAACCGTTAGCGATATAATCCTATTCGGATATGATTATAAATAGGCTCAGATAATAGGAATAGGCACAGGAATACGCACAGATAATAGGAATAGGGCCAGGAATAAGCCAAGATAATAGGAATAGGTCCAGGAATAGGCCCAGATAATGGGAATGAAGCCAGTAATAGACGTGGATGATAGACATAGGCCGAAGAATTGGCCCAGATAATAGGAATAGGCATATGAATAGACCCAGGTAATAGGAATAGGGCCAGGAATAGGCCCAGATAATAGAAATAGGCCAAGATAATAGGCATGCGCCCAGATAATAGGAATATGCCCGCATAATAAGAATAAACTCAAACAATAACCATTAGGTTTATTGACTAATCAGCAATCAGCTCAACCAGCAACAAACCCAAATAAAAAGCTAAGAGTGGCTAAATGAGTTTAATGCATTTGCAGAATACATTGTTAAACATTAACTCCATATCCCGCGCAGGGTCTCACATTTGATACAGCATGCATTGTGAATCGATACGCTTGCCGTATTTGTGGTGTGGTGCGCGTAGTTAATATTCGGTTACTTTGCGAGGTTCGTTAAAGAACCAAGCAACAACTCATGAATCGCATAGTGGCTAGCGTGCGGGGCTCGCAACCAAATGATCCAGGTTCAACAGCCGCAGGGGCAATACTTTGTTCAACATTGCACGAAATGCAGAATAATTCCTGCGCCAAAGGGTTAAACCAAGTCGGTTTATCTATTGCAAAGACACAATAATGAACATCAATCTCCATTTTGTCACAGAGGACAACCGATCAAAAACTCCTGCATAAAGAAAGCTTGGAATTTTTCACATTTTAACGTCTCAAAATCAGAAAATATTCTTAACAAAGGTCCAGTGGGCAATACATGCTCATCCTGCAACGTCTGCATCACTTGTTACCACTACATCTTGTATTCACACTTCTTACTCTAAAATCTAGGGTCACGTTTGTATTTAGCAGCAGGATTCGTGTCCTGTTAGTGATATAACCTTCGCGGCCCATGTCATCATTAGGGATCGTACTTTATAACGTTAGAAAAAAGAACAGCTTAGAGCGGAAGGTTCGGGCGAGAGCCCTCGAATTAGGCTTAGGCTTAGTCCATGGCTCATATAGAGACCTTAGCTTAGGCTAAGATTAAGCCTTAGGCTTTGTATATTGAGAACTGCATGGCATGCATTATACTTCGGCCCCTGCCACCTTCGCTATCGAATGCGTCAATACAAGGATAAGAAGGCGAAGAAATAACTCAATAAGCTGGCCGTTATAAGCTATGTAGTGAAACACAATTCACTGCAGAGCCAGGGATTTCGAACACGACGTAATGTTTAAATGACATGACTACATTCCAAATGTAAACGAATGCCAAATAAGGTAACAGAATGTTTCAATTTTTTACGTAACCGCCAATATTTTCATATCAACATTTAGGGGAAATTTAAATAATTTCCTTGAATTTCTTTCATTCCATTAAAATCAAATATCGAATATTCTATTTTCAACGCCATCCCTGCCGGTACATTAGTTGGTAAAGTTGGAAGATCGTTTTAGTGATCACTACCAAGCCTTGATCTCAGAGCACAGACACAGAAAATACTTGTCGAGAGAGTTTGATAATTGTGTCAAAAAATTCAGACCTTAATATATGAGTGCTTGATAAAAATGGTATAAAAAGATATAAATATGTGGTGTATGATGCGCGTCGTTAATTGATTCTATAGTAAACCATAACCTGAATTTTATTCTGTTCCTAATGCGGCGTTCACGTTATAATGTCCCCGCTGTTTGGAACTTTTACCACACTGTAGTCGCGACCCTACCGTATAGACAGTCGGATGACACCCATACTGTAAGGCATTTTCCGAGGGTGTGCCACACACCCCTAGCTACCACATTTTTTCTTGACAGTGTCGTACACACTATTAGCTACGAAATCACGAT
>JASANE010001501.1:0-108127 GCA_030248225.1 Trileptium ribeirensis
ATTACGCGTGACTAAATTTAATCTGCGGTCACTGCCCATCCTATTTTGAAAAAAAGTGCATTACCGATCTCTATTTATTATATACTAAAGCAAAAATTAACTATTCTCTGTTCGCGAAAATAAATATTGTTTGTGAACGAAATTTTATAGCTTTTAAAGTAAAAAGCGTTATATCTGTAATTCAGCATTAAATATATCTCAGGATACTGCTGATGAGTGATTTACAAATTCAGATAATATTTCAATAAGTTTTGTTTTATCAAAATTGCTCAAAATAGTAACAGGATTCAAACGCAGGACTATTCAAAAGCTGATTTTGTGAGCATTGAAAATTATTTAAGTTTTATTAATTGGGAATAAATTCTAAAAACAGTTTTTACACTACAAGAAAAATTGCCAATATTTTATAAGATTCCGCTAACGAAATATCAATTGTTGGTTCCAAAGAACCATTAAAAAATGAAAAATAAAGTAAGCTATTCCCTTAAGGATTTACCTAACTTTTCATAAGAAAGCTATATCGAGTAATTAGTATGTCGCTTGCACATATGTGTGAACAGTCTTTTATGAATGTGTGTTTATCAGAACAGTGGGCTCATGGTACGATTACTCCTATCTTAAAAACGGGGGACCCATTCGATCCTCGCAATTACAAACCTATGTCACTTTTATTAATATTCGACAAAGATTTGTAAAGCATTGCAACAAATGTTTTAAAAAGACGTCTTGAGATCAATAATTGAATAATGAAATAATCTCAACATGAGATTTCTAAAAAAGCGTGCCACCTGCACATAGTTGCTTGAGTATAAAACGAAATGGTCAACAATAGGTGATTCCGGTGGATAAGTTGACATAATGTATATAGATTTTACGCAAAGGCTTTTGACACAGTGTCTCACCATGAGTAAAGTTTACAAAAGCTCTTTGCATATGGCATTCGGAGACTAAAGCTTTACATTTGTTTAAGACTTTTCTAACAGGCAGAACATTTTGTGTTAAATTAAATTAGCTTTTTCGGCATTGTGTCGCTTTAAATCTGGAGTACCCCAGGGAAGCGTTTTAGGTCCATTGCTTTGTATGCTGTACATAATTGACATATGCGACAATTTACCTAATGTAGACATTAACATAAATTGCTGATACATTAAATTCTTTCGAAAATTGTAATTCAAGTCATGCCAAGGTCGTTTTAGAAAAAGCGCTTTATTGTATTCAAAATTGGTCAAATCTATGACACTACTTATATCAGTTGAAAAATGTTCATATATACGTGTCGGTAATCAAAAAATTAAAAAAAAGTTTATTACATAGGCAATACACCATTGAAATGCTGTGGATATTATACGGATTTAGGAGTTTATAAATTTAAGCGAAAATCAAATTTTGGACAAAATGTTATGAAATATTTTTCAGTGTACGCGTGGTAGGTATACAGAATAACCTTCCAGACCGGCTACATGCCAACAGCATAGCATTAGAAAAAATATATCAAAATTTAGTCATCTATTAAAAAATTGATTTCTCTCAATATTTAATTAAAGTTCAATAATTACTGATCAGATAGATAGTTAGTAGTCCCTTTCTGACAAAAATATTGCACGCTTTCAAAACATATTATAATTTTTCTTACCCATAATTTTTTGCGTTATCTATTTTTTAATTCTACTTAAAAATATACAGCTTGCAATTAATTGTTATGTATCTGTGTCAATGTCAATAAATATATCAATAAATTGACGATACCTAAAAGAACATGTATTGTACATAAATACACGGATATATAAACTGATTTTGAGTATATATAATAATTATTATACAGTGTCGTCGATGTTGGATCTTCAGGATATTTAATAACCCACCGAATATTTAAATTTGAACCTAAGATTTGCTTTTTTATTGTTGATAAAACTCATTATATTTGACTCAAATTTTCATATTTTAACAGACTTTACTTCATGTATATGTGTGTTTCCATGCCCCAATGGTTAAGTCGGTATGATGTGCTTGAATACCTATATAATAGTCCATAAAAAGTTTTCTATATATATTGGACCAAATCCTATGAAAATTTCGCAAATACCCTCAAAACATTATTCCGGTGAAGTGGATCGACATACATTCGGCGTAAATCTTCACAGTTAGGAACTTGATTGTCCCAAGCGTTTCCTGGTTCGCTTCGGTATTCAAAAGTGTACTTTATAAATTTATTGAGGTTTTTTCGTTATTTCAGGCCTTGGAATACCGTGGACGATAGCATCACTGTACTGGTCGTCAAAGGGTTTGCCTTTCTGCGTTCCGGCCGGCGATCTTGCGTTCACTGTAAGCATATTTGCCATTTGCGCAATTCTGACCGTCAGCCTGCTACTGCTACGACGTAAGCTAAGCTTTATGGGACGTGGCGAACTGGGCGGTCCATGGATGCCAAAAATGCTGAGCGGAGCGTTCCTCGTTTATTTATGGCTAATTTATATTGTGCTATCATCGCTTGAGTCCATTGGACTAATACTCGGGTTTTAGAATCGTTTTCTGGTTGTTTGATGCTGTTTTAAATAGATTGACTGGTTTCCGAACAACGCAACTCATATCAAGCGACATACACTTTTAATATAAATTGTATAATTCAAGTATTCAAATTATCAATGGTTAATACATTTTTATAAATGTAGATTATTATATCATATTATTAATATTATATTTTAAATGCTTCTATTACGGGTCTTTTTCATATCTGTTCCTTTATAATTTTACAAGGCAGAATATAAAAATCTGCAACACCTTTCATATATGTATCATTCACAGAGAAGTGCGTGCACGAATTGCACACCGTAAGCTATTGCAGCGACCATATTGTAAGAAAACATTATTGTCGTGATATTATGTTATTGCAAACCTACCACAATCAATACCACACGCTAAAATATTGCTGCTGCAATAACATTGGCTATTATTGCAACCTCAATACCAGAAGCAATATTGCCGCTACAATAATATTGGTTTGTGTTGCACAACCGCAGAACGGTCTAGTTACTGCTGCGTTAAAAGCAGCTAGCTGGTTGTGGTAACAATAAATACTCTATGAGTTTGATATTGGTGACACTCAAGTGTGATATTGGTACGACCCTCCAATTTCATATTGGTACCAGCCTCCAGTTTGCTAGTGGCGCCACCCTCCATTTTAATATTGGTCTCTCTCCAGTTTGATATTAGTGCCCTGCTCGAGAACATTGTCGTTACAATAGCTTGCGATGTGCAATTCGTGCACGCACCTCTCTGCGAATGATGCAATACACCGTTTGGGCCAACGTCTAGCTAGTGCACATTAGACACGAGGTTACATAGTCTTAACTAAGCATACTTAGCGTAGTTACAATGATTATATAAGCCTTTGACTTAAGTCTAAAATGAACTTATCGGAGCAGTAAGTTGTTCATTATTTATTAGCGATGTATGGTTCAACAGTGCACGAGCCTCGGCTTGACTTTCGACTATGTCTAAAAGTAACTTATCTGAGCAGTACGCTGTTCATTTTCAGCGATGTGCGGTTCAACAATACACGAGCCTCAAATGCCTTTCGAGTATGTCTAAAAGTAACTTATCTGAGCAGTAAGCTGTTGTGGTTCACCAGTACACGAGCCTCGCTTTGACTTTCGACTATGTCTGAAAGTAACTTATCTGAGCAGTAATATATATATGTTCATTTTTAGCAATGTGTGGTTCAACAGTAAACGAGCCTCGCCTTGACTTTCTACTATGTGTAAAAGTAACTTATAGTAAAGGAGCCAAATGTGCGACACAAATTTGCATTGGTTTTTTCTCTGAGTTGAAGTTAATTTTTAAGCAACAGCTGCTTGGATTCTCATGAGATTTAGAACTACGTTAGTTACATCGTTTCTTTAATAGAAAATAAATTTTGACAATACTTCTCTCATTGATTAAGAATTTATACACTGTTAACTTAAGAAAACCACGGATTTACGAACAAAAATCGTTTAGTAGCGATTCCACCACAGTCGTCGTGCTGCCAGTTTTGGAAGTCACTACACTGTATCAATTTTCGTGGAACATTGTCCTGGTCATAAACCAAAGAACAAACTTTGCACACATATTTCTTCTTGTGAAGGCTTGTTACGATTTTCTGCAAACCTGATTTTGAAGCATGATCTTCTGAGCCAGCGAGATCTTTACGAACATCTTTCTTTTAGTCGCTCCAAATTTTCCGTACCAGTGAGACGCGTTGGAATACACTTTATTGGACCACTGTCAAGAGCTGTTTCAGTAACTACATCAGTCAGTTGTTGAGGAATCACTTTCTCGAAATCACCCAAAATCCCAGCTGGTGTAGAATTTAACTGACTACGCATTAATGTTTGGGAGTACCACGCCGAAAAACTGTGTGATTCTGGTGTAGTATACCGCTGATTAGGCATAGGGCATTCTGAAGAAACGACAGATAAAGCATCGCCGTCCTGCTGAACGAAACAACGAGATATGTCCAACAGCTGCGCTTTCAGCGGCTCTTCTGGCGTATTGTTATTTACTGGAAGACTTACGGGTACGGAGTACTCGGAGTTTTGACAAGAAACGACGATTGAATTTGCTGGGAGCTGCTGTGCTGCAGGCGCCATAGCAATATAAGTTGGAGTGGTTTGTTGCGCTTCACTATAGGCAACGATTGGCATCTGTTGAGAGGATTTATACATTTCAAGCATCGAGAAGGCCGGTGCAACTTCAAATTTATGTGAATTTATAGCACAGCCACAGTCGCCTTCGCCAACTTCCGCAATATCAGGTGGTTGCATTAAACATTCGCTATTTTCACTACGTGCCAACGGTCGGTCAACACTGGAATCAGTCGAGTTTTCGGTTCGCTGTCGATTACGCATAATCTTACTGATCGACAACTTCGACCTGTCGATCCATGATGCATCAAGCTCGCAAAGTCCGGTAGATTGGAATCCTTTCGCTGCCAACTCGGGTTTAGCCGCATTGTTCCATGCCACAGTTACTACAGGACCAAAATTGCGCCGCGTAATCTTTTCGCCCAATGTTGCTCGACTATGGTCGTTAATCGCTTTCTTCCAGCACTGTTTGAAAGTTTTATACACAGCAACGTCCAGCGTTTGCAAAATGTGAGAGCTGTGAGCTGGCAGGCTCATAAGCTCACCGTTATTTTGCACCGCATTAACGAGCATTGGTATATTGTACGTGTGACACGCATGGCCATCCAATAACAGTACGGTTTTGCATCCCTCTGGTGGAGGTGGGCGAAATCTTAGGAAATGGTCAAACCAGGCGGAGAAAAGGTCTTCGTTTATAAAACCGGACGTCGATGTAGTAACAAGCCAATCATTGGGGTAACCAATATCTAACGATTCGGCGATCTTTCGTTGTCTCTCGCTAAGTCCGCCCTTATGAATAAACATTAGTGGAATGAACAATCCGGCAGCATTAATACAACCTACGACAGTCGTGGTTACACCTTGTTCCTAGACTAAATTCGGAACATCTTTGGTGCCAGTAGGCGCGATAAAAGCCATACCCTCTGTAACGAGCTGAACACCGGTTTCGTCAACGTTAAAAGCGATTGCGGTATATCGAGGGGCCCAGCTTCAGCGAGTATTTGATGCACATCAGCGAATCATTTGTCAATTGTATCCTCGGTAAGCCCTAACGTACGTGCCCTGGAAATATTTTGAGTACGGCGTAAGCTGAGCTGATTACGTTGCTTAAAGCCTTTTCACCATTGCCACCACCCCAAAAAACCCCCCCCGCCCCCCCCCCCCCCCCTCCCCCGGCCAAAAGACCTTCTCCTGTACGGGGGACAGGGTTGTTTTCTGCCAATAACCTTAGCAACACTAACTACAGTTCCCATATATCGTCTGCTCTGCGAATATTGAGAGACGTTGTGGGTGCAGCCATTTTTTCTGAATTATGATTGGCCTGAAAAGAATCTACTGGTGGACGCAGCTACATTAGATATACATTGGAGTGACTTGACAATAAAATTAGATATAAATTCGAGGATTAACACGAAAACAGGTTCAAAGAAGCGCAGCATTTCGGATTCAAAATGCACTGAAAATGTTTTTATTGACGACAGGCCGATATAGTTTGCAAACAATACAAATTTTTAAATTAGTCGGAGTGCATTTGACATTAACAGAATAAATGTGTACTGTTTTGTTTTACCATAGGTCATGCTTAATATTATGTGCGAATAAAATTATGCGTGAGTCCATTAGGTGGATTGTTCCTTTGTCATGTCGGTTCATAATAATTGTAAAATCGATGAACGCGAACAAATCACGATTTTCCATTTATATATACGTTCAATTTCTGCGCGAATCAATTAGTGATTATGACATAAGAACAATACGCACCTAAAGTGGACTCAAGCATTAAGCTGATCGCACTAACCACATAATTTTCTAATTTTGCTTAAAATTCATGCATTGTGAGTTCATGAAAATTCAAAAACCAAGAACGCCAAGAGCTTCACAATGGAACCGGTTTGCCTGTGATGACACAAGGTTCAATTTTTGACAATCTAACAATATACTGTTAATACACGGCCTAAATTAATTTAATCAAATCGATCTAAATGGGTGGAAACAATAGGTTCCCTAAAATATATATAACGTCTCACCAGTTTCCAAATAAGAGGACCGACAAGCTTCTAAGGCATTAATCGTGTCGCCTTCGGCCCAGCGCAAAACCTTGTATTTCGGAGGCGTTATTGTAGGCAAATAATCCCTTTTTTCATAGAGATATTGAACTATAATTTTAGCTTACAGTTTCAATCGTTAGTAATAAATAAAAGAACAGAGGAAAAATAAACTGCGTGAAGCTCAGGTTTATTATTATGAGTAGTTAACAGCACTGCCATGGTAACCTCGAAGGGCATGAGTGAAACCTAGGCCATGCTATCCTCGGTATGCTGAGCCTAAGCGTAAGAACGGAGGGCTGCCATCGTAAGGTTTTCCCCTCAAGGTTTACTTGGGCTCTCTTCACAATAATTCTAGCTCAAAATATACGTATATGCGTTTTTCCAACCACAGTTAATTTTTTTCCTCATCCTTAGTCCAAGATCTTTTTATGTCATAGACTTCTGCGATATTTTGGTCATGAACAAACAATTATACCAGAATAGTTAGCGCTAAAAGACCTTGCTGTCATAATCTTAGAGCGCTTGAACAATATTAATGAGTAATTGTATTATTTATTCATTTTACCTTTGGTGTTTTGAGGAGCGTAGACGCATTATTCTGACATATATTCGATCCCGTCGCTTTCTTGTATCGCTTCTGCAACGTCTTTTTTGTATGCTTTATCCTAGCCATGTCGGACAAGTCTAAAATCATATTAACAGATGACTTTACTTCTGGAGTTCCACATTTAAATTGTATAGTAGGTGGGCCTAATGTGAACCACTTTTTTAATTAGTTTGTTGTTTTACGATTATGAATAAAGTTATCTCATAAGTTTTTACATCACAGTAAAGCTCTCGTCGCGATCTATTATCACTATTGCATTATTTTGATTAATTTTTTTGGAAGGCGCACAGTGTTGCACGTTACTTTGTCGAGTCTATTAATAAAGTGTGACGGTAAGTTTTTGTTAAAATTTTTATGTTTAGAACATTACGCGTTATTTTTTGGCCTACAGTGTGTCAAATTTCGTCATTTTGGTATCATTAGAATCAGTGAAATCTCGGGAATCTGGAAATATTGTTTGTTTTTAGATATGTTTGTATTTTATATTTTTATAGTTCATTTTGTACACACACCGCAATGTGCACCAGACTCGCCTAATTTGCACCAAGTTTTTTTTCCTAATGTGAACCACGGATATAATGTGCACCAATGCAATTTTGTGTGGCGCACTTTAGGACAGTGGCCTGAAAAAGACATGCATGCTGGTAGGCGTCCTAACCCCCCACCCGTGGGGTCCCAGGCCACCCCCTAGGAGCCCAAAAGCAAGGGGTTACCCCCTGGATAAAGGTGTACCCGTAGTGCAAAACATGCCGGCGAGGACCAAAAAAATAAAAGCTTCTCATCCTAGAAATATTATGCCGGCCGGGGTTGGAGGGGTGAGGGGGGTTCTCCCCCTGGGACGACCGCCCCCCGTGGGACCCCTTGCCCCCCTGGCATAACCTACCGTCGGCATGTATGAATAGATATATATTGTATAATACCATATTGAGAATGGTTGGAGGGGTGAGAGGGTTCTCCCCCTGGGACGACCGCCCCCGTGGGACCCCTTGCCCCCCTGGCATGACCTACCGTCGGCATGTATGAATAGATATATATTGTATAATACCATATTAAGAATGGTTATGTCCAGGAGCTCCAAGGCTATGTTCAAGCACATTCTGAAGCTTTAACTGCGTGCCGTTAGGGACCTAGGTAAATCGTATTTCGACTCTAGAGGTAGCCGTGTGGATGGTGCCAGAAGGCATATCGGATCTTGTCTGTGCTCAACCATCAAAATGTGCTTCTTTCATTTACAATTTAATCAACTTTACTCTGGCGATATTGCTTGCATGATCTTGCCATTTGAGAATTTGCGTAGCCAAATACCAATTCCAAAAAAATTTTGTGTTTAAATAACAGCAACGACATAGCAATTTAAGCAATTGGTTTTAGATTTTCATGGCGCGCACGAAAAATGCAAGGTCTAAAAAACGTCGAGGACTTCCGAAGGCTAAATTGTTGGGTACTGCAGATCGTACGCCAACTAAAAAACAACACTAAATATACATTGCGATTCCAAAGTTTTCTGTCGCATACATCAAGCGGTGAAAGCCATTAAATTTTGTTTTCTAGACGTAATTCAGCAAGTATATATATTCGCAAGTTATTTGGAATATAATATATACTGGTAAAAGTTATATATATATGTAATAAATGTCACCTTCTGGGGCCGGAGAGTAATTCAGGGCATACTGTTCTTGATATTCTAGTCAATACCTTAGCCTAAGCAGCACTACTGATACAAGCCTTCCTTAGACGTTTAAGAGGTTAATTTGTGGTGCTCCTGTCCAGTTAAGCCACTGACTAAGCTGTTTTTCTAGCGATATAACGTCCGGTCCCAAAAGGTGACTCGGGCTTAAATATTGCTTCGTCTACAACAGTGATTACTGAAGTAGCCCACGAATAATGTTTAACAAGCAAATAAAATAACAAGCGGATAAAAAGTTATTTTCATTAATGTGAAATCCCAAGGCTAAACCTAAACCTTAGTCGTTTAATCCATTCTCGTCGAGCTGGATCGAATGGTGATGAAATTATAAATTTCTTCCAAGTTGATCAAATTCGGACTGGGAGAGCTAAACCGAAGACTCCAAATTGTCCTCTACATTTCGTTATCCATAAATGTACTTTATCATACATGCACATAGGGGGTACGTGACTAACTAATGATAGATTACCTCGATTATTGGACTACGGTTATGTATGGCTAATACTTGAGTATATACTTGGAAAAGAACTTTGGGAACCGCTGAACGGATAAGGGTTAATCAAGCCATCGGATAAAAAGTTATTTTCATTAATGTGAAATCCCAAGGCTAAGCCTAAACCTTAGTCGTTTAATCCATTCTCGTCGAGCTGGATCGAATGGTGGTGAAATTCTATATTTTTTCCAAGTTTATCAAATTCGGACTGGGAGGGCTAAACCGAAAAGACTTCAAATTGTCCTCTACATTTCGTTATCCATAAATGTACTTTATCATACATGCACATAGGGGGTACGTGACTAACTAATGATAGATTACCTCGATTATTGGACTACGGTTATGTATATATCTGTGTGTTTCAGTGCAAAAACAAATATATAATTATATTGGTGCACTTTAGAACGAGCCTGGTTCACTTTAAGACAACAGTGGTTCGCATTGGGAAATCAACCCTAATCTGCACCATGGCTAGATTTTTTTGTCTTTAAAGTCCTGCCAGTGGTTCATCTTTAAACGAAAGGCCCCCAAACCCAGAGGTTATGATGAAAAACGTTGTATGAAGATGGTATTAAAATCTTGCTTTGTTCAGTGAAGTTGTTCTTATGATACAGTTGTTTGAATTTAAAGCGGAGTATTTAGCAATATTGTTCGGCAAAACATGGTTCACATTAGGCACACTTACTATATATAGGCCAAGGTGATAATAATTGTAGACGTCTTGCCTTCGACACCGAATAACTATGGACCCTACAAAACCTTGCCGCCTATGCCAGTGGGTTTGACAAAGGCACGACATCAATAACTAACAAGCTAGGGAACACTATTTCACATCATTAGGTCTTAGGCATAGATGTCCAAGAACTGTCAGCTCAGGGAGGGAGGGATAGATGCTTCCAGCCGACCGGTCAACTGTTAAAATTTTTAATACTCAATTTTCATCAATGCCTCTGGGAAATATGTTTCCCAATTTTCCTAAAATTTCCGAGAAGTTGTAAGCGCTGGTGTTAAATGTTGCCTAGGGGTGGAGAGCCGTCAAGAGGGTTGCCCCCTTATCCCCTATGGACACGTATGTGTCTGTCGCTATCACAGAATTATTTCTGTTTCTTGGTATTTAGTATTTACTACCAATTTATTAATTGATTGTCTCATGTTTTACAACACAGCGGTTTCAGGTACCAGGTTTCGATTTTGAAGTTTGGGAGAGAGGCAAACTAATCTAAAACAAGTAATAATGCGGCATTCACGTTATATAATGTCCCCGCTGTTTGGAACTTTTGTCCCCTTGTAGTCGCGATCCTACCGTATAGACAGTCAGAGTGACACCCATACTGTAAATCAATTACCGAGGGTGTACCACACACCCCTAGCTACTACATTTTTTCTTGACAGTGTCGTACACTCTCTTAGCTACCAATTTCGCGCGAATTAACTATAACGGACACCGTCTGTAGCTAATGCGGTTTATTAGTCAACTGTCCTGTGTAGTTTTTTCTAAATTTCCGATATTTGTATCTAGCCCATATGAACATTGCTCAAATAATTCCGAACACTGTCAATACAAACTACCAGAAGACTCGGTGTTCCTGACACTGTCGAAGAGTGGTAATAGCGTAACTAGCTACCTTTGAAAAAATTTATTAACATGGGGTGTTTGAGACACCCTGTTGTCAACAGTGTGCCTGACACTGTGTGGTGTACATAGGTTCTAAACGTTGGGGACATTATAACGTGAACGCCGCATAAAGCGTCATTCCTTGAATTTTAAGCTAACTCATAAATAAAATGCCATCTGCCTGTACTTATAGATGGGCAGAACCAAGGCCTTGCCCGTCCAGCTTGACTTCAGAAGGTAAGGCCCTTGACCTGCATTCAAATTTTTCTCTAACGGTTCACTTATCTTTACTGGAATATGGTTATATATATATTTTAAATCATAATGCATTATTTGAAATCTGTGACGTGTCCCACAATGCGTACCTACGGTGGCGCACATTTAGACCCTGTCGCACTTTAGAATCAATAACTGACGCACATTACGTGCTTTGTCGCAGATTAAGTGTATCCTCAAAAATCGGATGTATCTTTTTATGGGATTAACTTACAAAATTTTTAGAAAATCCACAGACTTCCTGACATCGTAACCATCATTTTGAGCTATAAAACATTACATTTCAACTTACAGAAATCATTTTATGTTTAAATTTGCATAAGCACGCAAATTGAAACACACCAGAATTTAGTTTAGGTATTTTGCAAGTTACGTATGTTTCGTGCCACAAATAAAATACTTATTATTCCAAGAAAACAATAACAAGCTCCCAATGTTAGCGCAACAAGCTATCAGATGATGTGTCGAACATTTATTTAGTACGATTGTTCGTGAAGTTATGCCATGAATTTTTGTGTGACGCACATTTAACTCCTTTACTATATAAGGAACTTAGCTTATGCTGTGACTAAGGCATAGGCTTAGTATATATACTGAGAACGGCATGGAGTGCATCTTATTTCCGTCCCTCAGGGTTATTTGGGACTTAGTTGCAGTGGCAAGTGGAATGACGGAAACCTTCGAATTGAAGGACAAGCCGAAACTATTACCACACTTCCTATTATTTTACATATATGACAGGGTACTCGTACTGAGCGTGTAGTTTTTTTTTAACAACAATATTTTTATTTAAAAATGTACACATATATAGCATACAGTAATCAAATAAAAAATAAATCAGATAGGGTTTAATCCTCTTATATCTGATTGTAGGTTTCTATTGTAATGCAAAAATTGTTCCAGGTTAACTTTTTTCAGAAGGGTTCTGAATGATTTAGTATTCGGTGATTGAATTAACGGCTTACCATCAACGTACTCAGGTAATGAGTTCCATGCATCGATAACGCGGACAGAAAAAGAGTGTTTTAATATATTTGTTTTAAATTTCCTTTTTATCAATTTTTTTGAATGACCTCTAGTTCGGACAACGTCAGAAACAACAAATGATCGCTGACAGGCATCAACATTATTGTACAGACATTTATATGCCATAACAAGATCAAAGTGCAAACGACGTAATTCCAATGGTTCGAGGCTAAACTTTTGTAATCTATCGAAGTAGGGTGCATAAGCCCATTTATTCTTTTCGTATAGACGGCGTGTAAAGTACCGCTGAACGCGTTCTATCAAATCAATATCGCCTAGGTAACACGGAGACCACACCTGTGAGGCATATTCCAAATGAGGTCTTACATAAGTGATATAGGAGATACGCCAAAAGTGCGTCACACCCCAAAGTGCGTCAGTCATTTTTGTTTCCACACGTAAAATTTTTATCTCTAAAGATAGATCATTATTATTGGTATCAGAATTAAGCTTGTTGTCAGCTGCATATTTTAGTGTTATTTTTGAATTATTTCGGTTTCTATAAATTTTATTACGCTGGACTTTATTGTTTTTTTTTGGAAAAAAGAAGAAAAAGGTAAGTGCGGTCGTAACGAAATTGTCTTAGCATTTTTGGTCATATCTTGACCAATTTTTGTGCGATTTCGCCAAACTTTTTTTTTATTTGCTGCCCATCTTGCGTTCTATGTCTCCATATAAAATGTTTTTCTTCTAAAAATTGTTATGTTACCTAAAATACCATTTTTAAAAGTACACCCCAAAGTGCGTCAAAATACCTAATGTGCGTCATTTTTTATTTGTTCTGTATTGGTGCATTCTTGTGGTGCCCTAAAGTGCGTCATTTATATTTATATATATTTCGATCCTGAAAATTTCGGATGTTACTACGAATTCAACCATCCGGTGGTAGAGGCACTGCAGGCGAATATCACTTTAGTGGGTTGAATATAGGCATGGCGATATAGACTGTGACTGTATAAAATATAGGCTGGGCATCCTAAGACTAAATACTCAACGCTTCAATGCACCCTGTGCTATCACTAAGCTAAATCAACCAATTGTCTCAATCGTTTAGCTTACCTATAACATTTAGGCTTTAAGTCGTATATAATGGAATGCAAGTTAATCTTTAGTTATACATAGATGAGGCGTACTGTTTTGCTGTTGAATCTTTATCTCTTTGGAATTAAAACTACGTTTGGTAGGGTGACTTTACTAAAAATCACATTGTTTTGTAATGATATTGTCTGTATATTACCATGAGCTGAGTACGGTTCGGCACGAAAATTTTTTCCCTTTTCACACCAACCAAAATATTTATCACAACAACACTGCGTCAATTTTTGCCTCCTATTCTTTCTTGTGTACAAGTTTCCCCGGTCGGACTCATCTTCCATAAAGACCAACCTGGTTAAGTGCTATATTTGTGGGATCAGCAAGATGGTTAAAGTCAAGCAGCTATCTCGAGATGTGGTAAAACGCCTCAGGTACAAAACAGTACGGTAAAAATTTGCCAGAAATGCAGTGGATACAGTGCACGGATTGCGGGATGGCAGCATGAAAATTGTGGCGGAGTATCCACAAAGCGATACTTTTTTTGTCCTAACGGTTCAGCTTGAATTGCCTTTAAAGGTTAACATTCTTATATGCTATTGCGGTATTTGTTTCAATTCCATATTTGTCACTTCATTTTATTTTTGGGACTTTCAGTCAAAAATTCAATATTTTTCAGTTTTTATTTTTTGCCATTTTATGCGTCATTTACCTTAAGATGTGTGCACCTAGGGCCGGGTTCTGTCACAGAGACCACTCCGGACCGTGACATAAACGTACGCCTTGGCATAGTCGAGTTCGGCCCTTGCTGAATAAAACACAGCCTAGCTAGCTTAGTACGAACGTACGGGCCTGTCTCGGCCCTATATAATGTCCCCATAGTCCGCGTCGGTTATGCAAAAATATTTATTTAGCCGACACAACCCGCGATCTTTTATTTCCAAAAATTTAAGCGACAATCAGCCAGCAAGTACGAACCGTGGTACACGTTACTTTAGGTGACTTAAAAGCGCCAGGTTTTATTCTTTATTTTATGTCATACTGTTCTGTAGCTAGCTAAACAAGTAACGCGTTCCGTTTTTTGGCGGCTTTTCAAAAAGTCGGGACTGGCCTGTGTGAAAATTTTAAAGCCGAGCTCGGCTGTTAGCTACGTTTTACAAGAGCCTAGAGCGGCCCTAAAAATGTCACAATGGCAAGAAGCGATTAGTCAAAACCGACCCTAGAGCCGCAGTAGGCCGTGACAAAACACGGCCCTAGGTGCATACATTTTAAGGTAAATGGCGAATTACAGGCTCTCCAAAACCTACTATAGGTTATTTTTTGTAAATAAGATTGGATAATATCGAACTGACAAGATCTGCATACGGCATGCTGGAAACAATGTCTTCCTAGTGGAAAACCCATACAAGTCATATTAAGGGACTTTTATAAGAGTTGGACATGTTATAATTTTGCAACTGAAATTTCAATACGATGCGTGATATTAGGACTTGATATATTCTTCTGACGCAGAATAGGAACTGATTGACGCACATTAAGATAGGGGTAACGCACATTAGGGTAGATGTCCTAATGTGCGTCAAAGAAAGATTCCCCCAAGCTTTTGGTCAGTTTGTGGGCCAAAGTACTAGGCACGGGAGATATTTTTTGCAAGATAACAGAAAAGTGTCCGAGGAAGTAGCAGTTCAAATTTTGCGCATAAAACCCTACTTACTAATCTAATATTTTAGCTGAAGTTTGAACTATTTTTTTTTATTTTTTTCCTGCTTTTTTCTGACGCACTTTAGGCGCATCTCCTATATAGGCGCATAGAAGAGTATCCGGGTCTGAGGTAAGAAAACAACGAAATAAAATATTTATAACTTTATACGCTTTAGAAGCGATCATAGCGCAATGAGAATTAGTTTTCATCGTCTTATCAACGATAATTCCTAAGTCTTTGCATTGGTTCACTAATGAAATTGGTTGACCACTCAAGGAGTAGTCCACATTAGTTTGAGGCTGTCCTAAACGTAACAGGTTACATTTAGGGGACGAGATAGGGAGTTGCCACTTACGTGACCACTCCTCAATCGAGTCCAGAGCACTTTGTAGCGCATCAGTTTGAAAAGACTAGTTGAGTGGAGAATAATGAACATACAATTTGACATCATCAGCAAATATTTTACAAGTCACATCAGACAATTCGTTAACAATGTCATTTATATACAATAAGAACAAGGTAGGTCCCAGTACACTCCCTTGGGGTACTCCAGATGTTACATCAAGATAAGGTGAAAAAGCACTGTTCACTTTGACCCGAAATTTTCTACGAGTTACAAAAGATCTAAGCCATGATTTCAAGTGATTTTTTATTCCAAATGATGTTAACTTATCAATTAATTTACTATGAGAAACCGTATCAAACGCTTTAGCAAAGTCAATATACACAATATCTACGTTATTCCCTAAATCTAGAGACATTGACCAATCATCAAAACATTCGAGAAGCTGCGTACATGTGGATTTTTTAGCTAGAAAACCGTGTTGTTCTGCAGAAACAAGATTGTTGGCGTGCAAGTAGCTTAAGATTGTCGAATTTATGATCGATTCCATAATTTTTGCGCAGTTCGATAGCAAAGAAATAGGTCGATAGTTAGTTGGATCGGACGCTGATCCCTTCTTATAAACAGCAACAACGTCCGAACACAACCTTGAATTAGGCACAACATTATTTACAAAAGACTGTTCAAAAATGTGAGACAATGGGTAACACAAAACATCTCGAAGTTGTTTCAAGAAAAATTGTGAAAACAAGTCCGGAGAATGACTGTTTTTGTTTTTCAGATCACCCATAAACTTATGTACAATCGCAGGGGTAAAGGTTATCCAAGATAACGAACAACCATTCGGTGGGTCGTGTATATATGATGAGCAGTCATTGTCAGTCGTGAAAACCTGTTTGAATGCTTTAGCTAAAGTTAACGACCGTTCTCTATCATCGGTAACGAGGTGGCCGTTGTTCGTTCTTAAAGCACCAATACCGCTCTTACTAAAGCATTTGTTGTTGACATATTTGAAAAGTTTCCTACGATTAACACCAGTTAAAATTTTGTGTTCGCGATTTTTAAGGAAAGATAAAATTGCTGCACTGCATTTTTTGGACATAGCTTTGTATTCGGAAAAATCTTTCGAAACTTTACACTTTCTCCAGAGTTTTGCTTTACTAGAGAGAAGCTTTCTAATATGATTTGGATATTTTCGCTTAGGTCCTGTGTTGCAACAATGGGTAAGGGGAACATATAATAAACACGCATTATACAATATATTATAAAAGCAATTCCACTTTTCTTCAATGGTATAAACACTATGTAATAAAAGATCCCAATCAAACGACGCAAGGTAAGACTTAAGCAATGAAAAATTAGTTTTTGAGAAATTAAATTTAAGTTTTGAGCTATGATTTACATCAGTAAAATTGCCAGTGATCGACAAGTTTATAGAAACGTGGTCAGAATTTGCAAAACATTCGTCACTTTCAACCGAGGGTACATTTAATGGCGAGGTAGTGAGAACTAAATCGAGAATGTTGTTTCCTCGTGTGCTAAAGTTAACTAACTGTTCAAGTCCAGCTTCATTAACTTGAGTCATGAACGTATCATTCAATACAGAGTGTGGCCATGATTTTGATAATCAATTTATATCCGGAAGGTTAAAGTCTCCAAGAATTGTTGCAGGCCATGAGACATCGCACGCACGAGTCAGGATATTCATCAGTTCAATTAGATAATTGGAATCATAAAACGGGGGACGATATACACAAATTAGTCTATGTTTTGTTGGTATTAGTAGATCAATAGACACTAGTTCAACAGATTCATTAATGTTTTCGTAATGCAGTTCGATATGCTTAATGGTCGATTTAACAAATAGTATGACGCCCCCTCCTCTCCTATTGACTCTGTCTTTGCGAATGATCCTATATGCATTTCCAGTTTCAAACATTGAGTTGGGAACAGTGTCATTGAGCCAGGTTTCTGTGATTGCAATGATGTCATAGTTAGACGAAGTCAAGAGCACGTCGAGATCACAAAGTTTATTCATGATGCTGCGAGCGTTGAAATATTTGATTTTGAATGTCGATTTACCAGATTGTGATTTTGCCAGTGGAGCAGCGATGGCAGGAGAATTAAACCCGACATTTAGTTTAAATGTACAATGAATTTGTTGTTTGCTTGTTGGACAGAGTAGTCAATTTCGGTGTACTTCCCTTTGATTAATTGGCCGTCTCTAAGGTCACAGTTGGTAAATATGACTAATTTTTCGTTAACGACGACGTATTTGTTTCTATTGTTCGGAGTGGCGGACAGCTGTTTGTTGAGCTCCTTTGCTTTTTCGTGCAGAGCTGATAGTCGTCGTCGGTCTTCGTCGCTCATTGACCGTCGGAGATATATTCCCTTGTATTGGGCGTGGTTGCGAAGATTTTTCGCTTCATTGAGGACAGAGTTGACCACAGATGATGATGCCAGACGGAGTTTTAACAGCCTAGGACCGCGAGCGGTGTTGGGGCTGGTGCGGCGGCTGGGTGGATGGAGAAGTCCCATTCTGAATACTTGGTCGACAGTCGCAGAAGGATCGAGAAATTTGACGATCGATCGTGCCGCTTCGAGGTCGTTACCGTCCTCTGGGAGACCCTTCAATACTATGCAGCGGCGCCGCTGGATATCCTCGTCACTCGATGGAGGGGAAAAATAAACGGCCCGTTGTTGTTGTATTTCTGGCGGCCATCGCTGCGTATGAAGAAGAGTTTGCGTTGTTTTGATTGACGTTGAGTGGGTCGGTGTTGTTTGTGGCGTCGTGTGCCAGCGTTTTGATGGCATTTGTTGCCGTCTGCACAGCGGATGACAGTGTGGCGACGTCTTCCTGTAGCTTTAGCAGAAGATCGAGGCCAGGACCATGTTCAAGTGCGTTTGTAGATGCGGGACTGGCTGCGTCGGTCGAGGTCGAAATCGGACGCTGCTGTCGAATGACGGCGAGACATTTATGGCACAGAACGAGGATGCGATCCAACCCGTTGATCGATGTTGCGACCTCGGTCGGGATGCCGGCGCAGAAATAGTGGACCCATTGGTCGCATCGATCGCAGATGAAGCAATCGTCTCCAGCGTCACAGTTGCAGTCGACACATTGAGGTGTTGGCAGCGTTGGGTCGGGGTCGATTGCGGGTTGATTGGCAGTACTGCGTCGGATTGGCGGAGAATGAATCATTTTTTTATTTTAGTTTCTGCAAGACTGTCAACACAATTTCAGTTTTCAAAGATATTACAAATCCCCCGGAAGATATACCCTGAGGCAGCCCCAATCTCCCTGAAGATTTGCATTGGAGAGTGCAAAAAACATGGGAATGCGAATGTACCGCTACATCACTCTAAACTTGGGTCTATTACTGAATGCTCAATTATAGTTATCCTACTCAAGTCTAAACATCCTCCCCGAAGCTGCCAGCATAAACAAAATACTTTGGCAGCACATCATCACTTCAGTTAACAGTACCAGTTCTCGCTAGAATACACGATAAAATGAAACCCCGCGGAATTACAAAAGCTAAACAAAGAGCCAGAGGGCGACACCCGTAAGAACACATTGGAAAATATAAATCTCATATTCCCGTAATGCGAAATGACTTTACATTATTTGTAACCAGCATCCATAGCTAGCTGAATTGTACGTTTCATCCACCGGTTAATATATTTTCGGATTTATGAAGTAGAGCTTATCAGCGAGCATGCATCAAGAAATATTCTATAATATACTACTCAAGATAAAAACGAATCCATAACCTCTATCTGATACAAACCACAAATATGATATACCCCTACCAAAAACAAAATAGGACATAACAACATAAAGCCAAAAAGATATATCCATTTATCGCACTTTTTCACAAACATCTGCTTAAAGTACAATCCAAAAACTCTCACACAGACAACCTAGATCAGCTCCTGCATCAAATTACAAAACTGCATCCCAAAAGAGGCGGCAGCCGGCCAAATCGCTCAAAAATATTATTTTGCAAGCAATCAGGGCAACGTGCCACGAGACCGAGACGCGATTTGGCAAGCTCTTCGGGAAAACCTGAGGACAAATTAGGAAACAATTAAATGCGCACCCTGAGCAAAAATTTCTGAAATAAACTGCGCTAGAACCTGACGAAACTGGACAACAACCATATCACGCAGAAATGACGAATTCAGCTCTAAGGCGAACCTGATAACGGCTCTCATTCTCGGAAATCGTCAGTCATTCGAAAAACATAATGTACCGCTGACGGCATCTGGACGGCCCTCAAAATCACCGAATCCTCGATGTATTCAGACGCTTCATGGATAACTCCACACCGTGATTATAGAATCTGCTGACATTATTATGTCCAGTCTAATACTAAGCAATTATGGCTTAAATAGCCGCATTACGGCGATAACCATGATTAAACAACAACCATCTATTTTGCGGTCCACAGTTCGAGCATATATGACTCGCTCACGTCACCATAATGGAAAGGAAAGACCAAAACGCGCTGGCGATATCTGACGCCTTTCGACCAGCGTGCCCTAATGCCCGATACAAGCGACCGAATGATGTTCTTCGCGGCATCCATCAATTCCTCCGAACTTGTCCACTATTGATGAATTTGTTTGCTGCGCTGAAAGCCTCCCCCGTTAACTATTCCTTCCTCTCTTTTTACATTCTCTTTTTTGTTCCGATAGTAGCAAATTTTCATGAATACGATAACTCTGGGTTAAAGACACAAGATGACTCCAGAACCTGGAACATAATACTTCTGCAAATCTGCAGATACCGCCTCTGCTCAAATTTCTGGAGCGTATCAATTGATACTTTCTCGCGCAGAGTAGCTCTTCATATTTCTGCTGATTAAACATATTTCACACCCTTGCGATGTGCTCTTCGTAGAACTATGCTGGCGATATTTCAAACAACACTCACACTCTTTCGTGCCCCAAGACTGTAAAACCTATGTTCATTTGGAAACTTTTTCGCGGAAACAGATAAGCTAATCTTCGATTTTTGGAGCAGAATCTTGATGCATGCTGCTAATCTACATCAGAGGGTAAGTCGTCGATTAGGAGCATGTGCACGCCTGTAGTGCCGAATGGTGGACTTAGTATGCTGATCCTTTGTAACATGCGAACACTTAGATCAGTCCGTTTATAAGTATAAGAAGCGACCAATCATACGATCATACTTCTGCAAACCCCAACTGTTCAAGAAGAACTTCTACAAACAATACTGGAGCGCCGATGTCGTTTGAGATTATCCCCCCCCCCCCCCCCCTTCTTCTCCGGTTGCCCCCCCCGCGATCTCACTTTGCTGCCGATAACTTCTCCACTCCGCGCGCGCCCCCGTCGTCTTTTTTTCGTCGTCCCCCCCCCCCCCCCCCCTCCTTTCTTCCTACATCGTCCACACATCATATCTGCACCGGCATCAACCGCTAAATCTCCATCCGCGCCAACATCAAGGCGCGCCTCTACCAACGACGGGCGTCAAGACGATCCCCTCCAACATCAAATCCGACGGTCGCCAGACTCGGCAGATCGCACCATCGTCCCCAGCAGACAACCGATACGGTCGCGGGTTTGGCTGCACCGGCTCCAACCCCCCCCCCCCCCCCCCCCCCACCATATCTATCATCACTCTCACTCACACCGCCGAACCAAAGGAAGAAACTAAAAACAAGAGGAGGGGAGCGCCCGACGCGAGACTACATCCAGCGACGAGCCCAACCCCACCCCAATAACGCGAGCCCACCCGACCAAACCCCAGCCAAACAAGCAGAGACAACGAAACCGCCCCAAACCCACTACCAAAACCCCACACACCGAAAAGAACCAACTCAAAAAACACAACAAAAACCTAACACAAAATATAACCAAAAACAAAACACAAAAAAAATCATACCACCATATCCAGATAAAAAACACACCAACACTTCAAAATCAAAAAATACAAACACTCCAACAACACAACCCCAAAACAAACAACAAAAAGCCAAAAAACACACCCAACCACCAAAACTACAAACAAAAAAACACCCCACAACACACAACACACACCAACAAACAACAAACAACCCCATGTATTCATATTGCCATAAAATGTCAATATCAAAAATATAATTCTCGATTCACTGAAAAGAAAACATAAGGAGTGTTTGCCTAGAATACAGTTTCATAACCATCCACCTAGCAGTGACATTGTCTATAAGAAGTATGAAGAACTTGCTAAGTTTCCTGCCAAAATTTTGATAGCGTGACACCACGCAACTACACCAGCTCCCAGCTTAAACACAAAATCTAAAGCCAAATAAGATTTATTTTGTACATTTATATATATATATATATACTTTGCGTCCGCAATAAATGTAGCCAACAGAACAGATACACCAAGCACCGTAGACTGTGATATGTCATCTACAGTATGAATTAAAATAACTTAAAATCTCAATGCACATGTGATGAGAGCTCAATTTATCCAAACCCCATATCAGTATGGGTTTTAAGAAATGCATGCCCATTGATCTGGCAATGAAGTGTGTAACAAAGCTGGAGATCGATCCATGTGAACAAGGTAATTACCCAAGGCACAGGCGGGCGATTACAAAAATGTTTGAGCCGAAAATTTATAGTTGTCCACCGGCCAAAACCTTTTTAAGGCGCCCACTAAAATGCACGAACCATCTAGTCTACTAAACAGTTTTCATTTAATTGACAGAACCACGAAGCGACCTCTAAAAAGAAATCGCCTAGTTATTTCAACTGAAGGTGTAAACAGCAGCAAGAAGTCTGTGCAAAGCTCAATAAAGGAGACCTTTATTGCTGATTCACAGAATAATGCGCATATTTACTCGAAAATTTTTGTTACATACATGTCGTATGTACCTATGGTACATACGATATGTCGTTGGGCTAACCACATTCAGACAAAGCCAACTTAATACAACGACCAGCTTTAACCCACTTGCAATTTAAAACATCTTCGTGATCACACCTTGCATTAATGTCGCATAATGGCTATGATGTAACTTTTATTTACAGAAACGCTTGATCCTATTTAAAATCCACCCGATTTAAGTCGGAAAGGCACGCAGCCAATCGGGATTGACACCCCAAATAAAACTAGTAACTTTATTGAGATTGTAGAACGTAGTGAAGTATAGGTACACCAATGCCTTTTGGAGTGCGAACGCGGCATGGAGTGAGCCAAAAAACCACCACAACATCGTAAGACGCCATGTGCACGAGTCACTCTTCCACATTTTTGTTTATGAAGTCGTGATATTACAGCTCGATAAGCATTAATTTCAGATTTTCATAAAATAACCAGCACTTAATGACAATGCTATTTGCTAAAGTCGGCCCCCCAAATTTCAAAGTGGCCTTATATTTGTTTTAAAATCACTTGGAAAAAAGCGTGATTTTACCCACTATTATTTAAAACAAAACATATTATTCCGTTGCAGAATAGGCGAAAATTAATACACCAGAATTTGTGCCTGTAATATTGACTTACACATGTGTATAAGAATAAATGTCGTTTGAGGTCACTGTCAAAAGAATTTGGCGTAATATTTACCCTTCTGGTGTTGTCGGCATGTGAGAGGATAGAGAATGTGAAAAGATTGACATCAAAGAATCACATATGACTAAAACACTATGATTTAATTCGTTTATTCACTAGCCTGTAAGTATTGTCATGTTTATTTAAAATAATGCACAATTTTACAATGCTACGTGGACAAAGGCTGGCAGAGGATGATGTAGTCAGGCTATTGCTTAATTGTAGAGCTCACAGCGATGGACTTAACTCATGATGCAAATCCCTTGTGGTTGTAAACAACTAAAAAGAATGATTTATTACTGCTCAAGTCTGCTATAATAGCGTGCAGCAATGTCATCCGTTGGCATCCACACTTAAGGTTTTTAAAAAAATTGGCTCAAAAAGCTACTGCTACGTTTTAACTAAACTTAAATGTTATATCTTTGAAAATTAAACTGCAAAATTCACAGTATTAAATATAAATAATGTAATATTTGTCTATACTACATAGTCGCCTGTGGTCGAAATTGATATTGAACTATGAACGACGAAATTTTCACTACCGTAAAACCGCAGCTGTCATATCGCTGACCTCTAGATACGAATAAAGCTCAATCAACCAGTGTACAATAAAATTCAAATAATGTATGTATATTATTAATTTCTAAGTGCATTATAGCATTTGTTATAAGTCTTATTATATTATTAGTTGTATGTGTAATGTTCAATATAGTGCATTATATAAGTTATTTTGTATTTGCTTTAACTCAGAGTCTAATTGCAATTTCATTACATCTGTTGTACATACAAAAATGTATAATGATCCAGTTATCGCTGTGCCAGAGAGTGAGTTGTTGTCTTGTGTGAAAGCGTTTTAGCTTCGGACACAACTATATCTTCTTCGGAGCTAATTTTTGTCATCGGTTACAACGTAAAACGGATTGTTCTCGGGTGATGGGCATTGTTTTAGAGCAAAGTCAACATTTATTTAACATCGAGAATTCGTGCATACACAGATATACATGGTACAACTAAATATAACCTCAAAGGATATATGTAAACCGAACATCGGACTGCAGACGGGAATTGCTTACCAATGGATGCGATGCAAAATTGCATTCGTTACATAAAGCGTTTGTTTGGCTGCGTTATACAAACACATCGTTTGAGTAGTGAAAAATTAACTTTTTGGGTTTTTAAAACTTAGGTTTATAGCTCGAAAACGGCGGCTGTAACAAAAAAATTTATGTAGCAAAGATGTAGTTTATCATAAGATTAATTCCACTTTCTTTGACCTCACGGTTTAACATAAAATGTCGGGAGACCTCTACTGTCAAAATAACGAAGTTTCTAATTCGTATCGCCTATCAGATGTCCCCGGTGGTAGCCAAGTTTTAGAGTAAGGAGGTGCGTCTTTCCCCTTCCGGGGGATCAACCGGTCAGTGGGGGAAGAGAGGATGCCGCGCGCTTTCTGCACAGCCTACGGGTCCGGTGCTTGCAGTCGGGCGACCTGTCATAAAGCGAATCATGTCTTCGTGTTGAAGAGAGTGGGGTGGGAGGGTCGATGCCTTGGGGTATAATGTCCACTCTCCCCCATGATCATTTAGGCCGATACACATTAAAATCCTTCTACGGAAAAAAGACTAAAGGTTGGCAAATAAAAACGATTTTTCTCATTGGCGACTCAAGCATTCCAGAAGTGGAGTGGGTCGGTCGTTTACATTCTTTGTGTTATAAACGTATCAGTTAATATTTTCGCGTTTGTCAGTAAGAAGTGTGAGGGGAGCTCTGGCGACGCCCCTGATTTCTCTGCACACAAGTAATCGCCTAGCAGTATCAAATTTCGTAGAGGTTACAGCGAAACCTATACATCGATGCGGTAACACCGATGTAAATCAGCGCTTCAAACTATGTAGACGGGAGCCTTGCTGCAGACGAAGCTACGAAGTGAGAAATATATTATTTTTGGGGGCCGGACTCGAACAGTGAGCCTTGAAAATTTTGCAATCACACTCTTCTGTTCTCTTAGCAACGTCAAAATATTTTATGCGGTATCGGAGAAAATGCGAAACCAATGTCAGCGCCTGACCGCATTATCATACGATGTAATGGAATGCTTCGATTCGACCTACTGGTTAACAACTTTAGCTTCCGGTTTACATTACCGGTGAGAAACACTGGCGTATTTAGGGGAGGTCCTCCTACTGCCGCCAATGATCAATATTCAAATTCAAGTTGATTTCGGCCTGAAAAAGAGGAATAATCAACACTTCACTAAGTTCTTCAACGGGTGACTTACAGACGAACATCCGCACATGAATAAGGGAACCCCTTCAAATATCAAATAAAAAATAATATTGCTAAATCCGTCAATACGATTCTGAATTATAGCTGTTGCTATATGAAGTGTTCTTGTTTGTTTCACATGTACATTAAAAACTAACTATATCATTAGTTATGATGAAACATTTGGATTGTAATAAAATTAGCATCGAAATTTCTATATTACACTAATATATATAACAACAGGACTAGGCGCAGGTGTACCTATGCTTCACCACGTTCTACAATCTCAATAAAGTTACTGGTTTTATTTGGTGTATCAAACCCGATTGGATGCGTGCCTTTCCGACTTAAACCGGGTGGATTTCAAATAGGATCAAATTTTTCTGTAAATAAAAGTTATATCAGCCATTATGGGACATTAATGCAAGGTGTGATCACGAAGATGGTTTAAATTGCAAGTGGATTAAGGCTGGTCGTTTTAAGTTGGCTTTGTCCGAATGTGGTTTTCCCAACGACATGTCGTATGTGACATAGGTACATACGACATATCGAACGTTATTCTGTTACATACGACATGTCATATGTAACTTTGTAACATACGACATGTTGTATGTAACAAAAATTTTCGAGTATATGGGCGTATTATTCTGTGAATCAGCAATTACGTAGCCCACAATGTCAGGCACACTGACAAAATTATTTCGAGAAGGGATCAGTATATGAGAAAATTTGATACTGTTTCTTGAAAATGCACAAAACCCTCATTATATATGTACAAAAACGGAAACACTCATATCAGTATACTACAAACCATGATAAACTAAGCCCATTATAATATACGTGGCCATATAACTTACTTTTATTTCTGTTCGCAACTGTTTATTATAATTATGTTGTTTCAAAACTGATAGAATTTTATTAACATAGTTTTACATGATTTCGTTAAATAAGCATTCCACATAAGCGTAAATTGATGGCGTCAAGTAAACTGCACCATGTGGAAGATTGCAAAATATGTTCTTGCACTCGGTATGTATTAAAAGGCTTTCACATATCTCTTTTAAAAATCTGGTATAAACGCAAAACGCCCAACTAACTATACGCATTAGTTGTACAAAATAGATCGTCAAAGTTTGTACTGATGTTAATCCACTGACGTTGTCATGGTCCCGCAAAATTCTATTATAGTAATTCGTAGCGACGGTGTCAGTGATAAATGAATACAAAGCCCACACATGTGAACACCTTTTGGTCTAACAAGCTTCAGGCACTTTTCTGTTAGTTAGGCGCTTGTGCAAAACAAAAATATTCCGACAGAAATACTGGTGACAAAATAAATTTCAACTAAGACACTAAATCGGCAAGCATAGACCGTGAGTGAACACGGGACCTCTACGTCCGAAAGCTCAGTGCAGTACCGTTGAGTCATTGTTTTCACGCAACTATGCTGCCCATGTGTATTTGAATTCTGATTGAATGAGTGAAAGGAGCGAGGCGAAGAATTCTTATTAGCCATGAGTGTGAAATCTGGAAGCGTCTGTTTGTGGGTTTTTTTCGTGTGACTTGCATAACTCAACTTCTGACAGGCAGATCAGGTCGGGCGATACCTCATTCGAAATCTGGAAATCTCGATTTGTGCCTTTTAGTTGGACGCAAAACCGATTACAACTCCTTCCCCCTCAAAAGGGTGTTCAAAAGGGCTCACGTAGGGTCCCTGTGGACCCACCAAATCACGTATGAGTCATATCTCGACAGTCACCGTTGTGATAAGGCCAAATTTGGGCTCATTGGTTCAGAAACTTTAGCTCTACAAAGTTATGAAGGTGTTGTTGTTGTTGCTGAGGTTATCTACGCTCCAGGCTTGGTGCAAAATGGGTTTTGAAATGAAACCTTGGGGCCCCCGCGAAAACACTAAATTGGTCATATCAGCTTATCCGATGGATCAATTCGGCTAAGGTTTATATATTTTATTCAGAAAGCAAAGCTCAATTTAGCCATATACGCTGTGTTGCAACTGACCTTACCTGTCGAGCAGGGTTGGGTTAAGATCGGTGGTAAATGGGCCTTGGGACCCTGAATACACCAAATTGGCCATATATCCTTAACCACTGAGGAATTCGGTTCATTTTGTTCAGAAAGCAAACCTCTATATAGCTGTATACGCTGCGTTGCTATTGGCTGCACCTGCCGAGCAGGGTTGGGTAAAGGTAGTTTATACATGGGCCTTGGGACCCCGAAAATACCAAATTAGACATATTTCTTCAACCACTGGAGCGATTCGACTAAGATTGGGCTCATTTTGTTCAGAAAGCAAAGCTCTATATAGCTATATACGCTGCGTTACTATATAAGCTAAGCTATTCATGGGCATTGGGACACCGAAAACACCAAATTAGACATATCTCCTCAACAACTAGAGCAACTCGATTGTAAATGTACCCTTGGGACCCTGAATACACCAAATTGGCCATATATCCTCAACCACTGGAGTAATTCAGTTATGATTGGACTCATTTTGTTCAGAACACAAACCTCTATGTACGCTGCGCTATTGACTGCACCGGTCGAGCAGGGTTGGGTAAAGGTGGTTGATACATGGGCCCTAGGGACCACGAAAACATCAAATTGGACATATCTACTCAACTGGAGCCATTCGGCTACGATTGGGTCCATTTTGTTCAGAGAAGCAAAGCTCTTTATAGCTACGCTGCGTTGCTATTGACCTCACGTGTCGAGCAGGGTTGGGTTACGATGGGTTGTAAATGTACCTTGGGATCCCGAAAACACTAAATTGGCCATATCTCCTCAACGACTAGAGCGATTCAACCGCGCTTGGGCTCATTTCGTTCAGAGAACAAAGCTATAGATAGCTATATATATGTGGTACTCTACAATTTGAGTTTTGTTTTGGATCTTGGGCTTTAACGAAATGTAAGTATTTTTCTAACTTTAATATATACTCAGCATTCACTGCCTTGGCCATGAGACAAGTTTCTAGTATAGTACATGCATTGACACACTATCATAATTTTAACGCTGGAATTTCGATCACAACTGTAACCACCCTACTCACTGTGTTTCATCTCTGGCAAGCATCAGCCCAATTACCTAGCGCGAAACGTAACACTTTGGATGAGTACCGGGGGAATTGCATTGCATCATTGCATAATTTAGTATTACGAGACTATATATAAGAATACAGAATTTTTGGCTACTTAAGCAAAAACTTAACATTTCATTCTCAACATATTGTCATCCAGACTAGAGATCGCATCGGATTGAAAAATATATATCACCCCGAGTCTACCTCATACCAGGTTATCAATAAATTAGAGATGACTGGTAAGTTAGTTAGGCTGCGTGTGGGTCTTCTGCTAGTATTTTATAGACCACTTCCAAAACAGCAAGACCCCGACGTAGCCCTTTACTGCAGGCACATCGTTTCACACGTGCTGCTGCTTGAGTATCTGCCCTTTAACCGTAGGTTACATAGTTTAATTATTTCTTACTCTGCTTACTCTAAATAATTAACGACAAATTTCAGCTAGATCCGGTGCAATCTCTAAGGCGACTAATTGCCTCCAGAACGACGTTGGTAAGATAATAGCAAATTATATACTGACAAATTTCAGCTCGATCCGGTGCAATCTCTAAGCCGACTAATTGCCTCCAGAACGACGTTGGTAAGATCAGGGCCGCCGCTAGGATGTCCGAGGCCCCCCCCAGCAGGCTGCGAGGCCCCCCAGCAGGCTGCGAGGCCCCTATCACATTTCTTGACTAATGTAATCGTTTTCCAATACACTTACCTTAAGACATTATACTCTAAAAATTTGCAAAGACCGTGTACCCTTAAATTTGAGAGCTGTTCCTTAAATTAAGATAGTATGCATGGTCATAATTTTATAAACAGTCTTTGCAATATTTTAAAAGCATCCTTATAGCCTGCTCCTTTGTACGTTTGCGCTTTGAAGCACCACTTTCGAATACCATAATTTCATTTCACGAACACATATTTCATATATCAAAATTTAATATTATTATGCCTAAATTATAACAAAATTACTAATACTAATATTTATTTTAACCGTCAAGACTTATCACGTAGATAACACCGGAATATAACCAGGGGCCTCAAGGCCTCTACTAGTTTATTTCACACCAAATGCTATACATTAGTTGCATAGACGCTGACCTAAATAAATATTCGTGTATGTCCGTAAAACAGGCGCAAAGTAAAAACGCTAACTTTGAACCACGGAACGGTTAAAATCATACTCACGATTAGGCTTCTAAACTCTGAGGTTACCTTTGTATATCGTGTACATTTACTTTGCGAAAGGTGCTTGAGGTTGTGCTGCGGCCCCCAACTTTTTCAACTTTTCACCCAGAGGCCATGAGATGAGGCCCCTGTAAGGCGCGAGGCCCCCCTAGGGGGGTAGGGGGGGTGCTAACGGCGGCTCTGGGTAAGATAATAGCAAATTATATACTGACAAATTTCAGCTCGATCCGGTGCAATCTCTAAGCCGACTAATTGCCTCCAGAACGACGCTTATAATATAATAGCAAATTACTAACAAATTTCAGCTCGATCCGGTGCAATCTCTAAGCCGACTAACTGCCTCCAGAACGACGCTGGTAAGATATTAGCAAATTACTGACAACTTTCTAACGACCACGAAACGACAATAATTATAACTAATAATGATTATTATTACGGCACACAATCCATATATATAATTGCATAAATTTTGCATCGATAATGCCTAAGTACAATTCGCAAGCATTTTCAGTAATTTCCCTACTATAAATGCCAAACGTAAGCTCAGTACACTGCAAAATTTCAATGCAGTCGAGTTTTAAATCGATAAACATAAACCATCTATCCATACACAATATTATTATTATGGTTATGTTACAGTTCTTAAAGTAATTCACAGAACATTGTTTATCACTAAATCGTTACTAAATGGCCCGTCCAAAGTGACGCATGGGTAAGGGATTCCCCTACATTCGAAATCGCCTTATGTTAGTCCCTCCAGTCGGCCGAATCCTTCGTCTTCATCTAAATCCATGATTAATTAATGCATTTAAAACCATATTTTCTGCGTAGTAAATATTTTTTAAATATGAAATACGACTATTTCTATGGCAAAAATGCTGTTTTATAGCCTGAAACTAACTATTTGTATGACAGTAAAGCCACATGAAAATAGGTATGGAAATACTTAACATAAACAAAAATCTTGTTCCACCCATTTTGAAATTTCACCAATCCGAGGATGAACACATGCCGGCCCAAAAAATTTCCCACTTTTCAGACGGCTCTAGACAGACCATACCAAGGATTAAATAGTTCGGGCCACCCGACAGTGAACGCAACGTGGGGCTGGTAGGACGACTACGAACTTCGTGGCATTTTTCGCCTTGGCGGCTGAGTCGACGACGTCGTTGAACGGCCTAATCTGGCACTACTCAACGGCGTTACTGTAGTTGCGTTGGACGTACCCGCGACCACAGCTACTGCCACAGATGTTGCTGCTGTCGAATCGCTATCCATATACGGACCGATGTTGTTGTTGTTTCCAGATGTCGGACCCGTCGCGATCCGTCGTTTAGAACCACCAGCCCCGGCCGCTGTTGTAGCACCAGCTGTAGATGCAGCGCTGGTTCGGCGTCGCATTGCAGCAGCAGCCGCTGTTCGCAATCTTTCGTACTCGTCGAGCTCATAATCATCGTCTTCGTCGTTGTCATCGTCGTCATCGGAATGATTATATGATGAGCTCAGTCGACGTTTATTTGTGGTTTTCTGAAATAGAACTACAGTAATTGGGTTTTAATTACTTCCAGTTCGTCTTCGTGGAGGTTATAATTATCGTTGCCATTATTCGAATTATTATTTTGAGGACCTCAAATAGCGTACAATTATTGTGACAAGAATTTTTTGTCCGCCAGTTGCTAATGTATTTTTACAAATTTTTGTTGGACGTGGAATAGAATGTAGCTACGCTTGTGCCATTGGCGTTGTGTTTCCCTCCTACTATGATGTCCTGTCTAAACTGTCACAGATTCGATACGAGCTGAACACTTTTTGATTTTAGCAATTTGGAGTCACCCGACATTTCAGATCACAACCCTTGCCAGTCGAAAAACAGAGCAAATTGTCACAGAGGGCTGTGACTTCGCTGTTGTATATTTTTGTCAAAGCAAAAGTTTTGAAGCTATGAGCCAAGAATTAAAAAACATTCCCAAAATGTTTAGTTTTCAAAATTTTAACAAATTAGGTTTGTCGTTTGTTAGGGTGAACGACAAGATTACAGGGTTATTTCATGGGCCTCGTTGTTTTAATCCCATATTGTAGGCACAATAATTCGGACGGCGCCGGAGCAAAATTGCTGTCTTTCAAACATACGGAAGAGGGGCCACTAAATATTACGGCTTCCCCCAGTTCAGACCCTAGGTATTTTCCTGTACGTCTAACAATAGGGTAATTTTTCACTGCGTAACAGAAAATTTACCAATTTTTTCTTATGGAAATAAAAAACCTTTCAATTTTTGCCTTGCGTGGCTAGAAACACAATATTGACGTCAATCTATACGATTGCACTAAATAATGTGCATTATTATTATATATTTTTGATGCGAATCGACAATTTATGCTATTTTTGCGTTTTTCAGTGCCCCAGTTCAGCTGGGTGTCCCCCAGTTCTACTTGGAGGAAACCAAATTTGTCGCCCACAGGTTCCCACAGTTCGGCCTGAGGAGCCTCCGGGTTCTCCCAGTTCGACCTGGGGAGCCCCCCGGTTCCCCCAGGTCGACCTGGAGAGCCCCCAGGTACCCCCATTCGACCTGAGGAATCTTTAGCTCGGTACCCCGGGTATTTTGAAAGTCAAAATAAGGCACTAAAATCGACACTTGTTGCGACGGCGTGCAACCACGAACAAAAGTAAGCACAAGCGCATTAGCAAACAGGCACACACAAGTATGTAGATACCTACACGTTTGCTGCATTTAAACACAAACAAAATGCGTGAGCATAGGTTGTTGCAATATGTTAATGTTGCTATGTCGGATAAAGGCGTCATGGCTCATTAGCATCGAATGACGTCGACTCATTGGGAGTTTTAAATAAGAAGACTATGTGTTTAAAAAATTTCGCCAAGCTTGGTAAGAGTTTGTCATCATGCACACTGAATGTATCTTATATTGAAAATAGTAGTTGGTATGTATAACTTCAAAAACAGACCTTTCAATGAGCTCTTTTAACATATCAACATGGTGATGCCTTGTAGTACTTGCTAAAAGAGATGAGTACTGTTCGTTCAAAAAAATTCAAATAATTTTGCTCAAAATAAAAAAAATTTTGCTCGAATGCGTTTCAATTTTATTCAAAACGTATAGTGAATTTTGAAAAAAAATATTTTTTTCGAGAGCTTCCCTAAGTTCTTAACAGAGTTGTTATTGGGGAGCAAATAAATTCTATTCGATAAAAATACCTAGCTAACCAACAAGAAAAGCAATAGAAGCAACACCTGACCAATTAGTTTATTAAACAATGTATATATACTTACCTTTTTGCTCCACTGGTCATGCAAATAACGAAGGAGAATGCTTCGCTTTTCCGTCACGATTACTGAAACAAAACAGTAGCAATAATTTTTTGACAATAAGTAAGATTTAAAGGATTTTTGTTTATTATAGTGCAATTATTGGGACTTGTATATCAAATGCAAAGGATCACGAATGAATTTATGAGCTTGACCACAGCGATAGATAGAAAAATAAATCCAAACTTATTAATCCACAAAATTCCTGTGGATTTATATATAAAATATTGTTGAAATTACGATCTACGAACAGCAAATAATGCATAAATAAACTTAATGCGATCCCACCAACCATTGTATTTTATAAAAGACCATGTCGAATCGATAGCCCTTGTTACAGAAAACACACTGAATTTCGATCGGGATTTCGCTAACCGAAAATTGGCAAAAGCACACCCAGGTGCCAGAATTTACACCTTATGCTCGAAAGGGCCGATTTTCAATTTGCAAAAATTCGGCTCCGTAATGCGTATCAGTTTTAATAACGGTTCCCGTAATATTCTGTGTTTACCAACAAATTTAATACAATAGTGACGTAACCGATGCTATAGGTAAGCTCTTGGCGTTCGCGAATTCAATTTCGACACATATGAATTCTTAAAAATTGGCGTAATTTTACCCCAAATTTGGAGAACTCAAAATAGCTATTATATTTCTATCACAGAGCAACCAAAGTTCTATTTAGCAAAAAGCGTTGCGCTAACGCATTCACAATAGGAACGACTATACTTACCTTGTTCACATGGATGATCCATCGAAGCAATGTACCGTTTGGATTTTTCAAGCTGAAATTAAAGCAAGTGCCATTTTATGTAGTCGTCTAACCAAAGAATGTTCGGAGGTTCAGTCAATGAAAAAAATAATCTGTTTTATTTTCTCGTTATGATTGCACTAAAAACGAAACGCAAGCAACTAACACCAATCAAAAAACTGATATTGTATCACGTTCGATTAGAGGATCATTCCACTTACTCGATTGCAGCAATTCGCTATACAAATTGACTTTTCCTAAGTTTTCACTACCTTCTGCTGTGCTTCCATAACGCAGAATCATTTATTATACCTATACCAGGTCTTGTGCAGTTCTGTATTAATTTAGTAAATGCAAAAATATTTTAGCGACAAACGCTCGATCAAATCAGTATTATGAAGGATATAAAAAGAGAGAGCATAAAATTTCCCAGCACTCTTAATGTTAATCAGTGTCATTGGCATTATTTGACCTTACCCACTCCCTTATTTCTGAGGGGGTCAAAAGGCATCTACTCTCAGTTCTGTAGGGGTTGGTAGCTCACACTCCTGTTATGTAGGCTGGGGTTGGTTGGATAAGTAATGTCATCGCAGCATTTTATTTAGCTCAATCCATTGAATAAACTTACATACGGTTACATACAGACAAAAATAAAAGCATTTCTTTCACAAACTGTTCGTCAAAATGTAGCAGTATTAGCTCCTGCGCTATTCGCAAATGATTTGCTTATATTTCTGTCCGTACCTGTAAAACAAAAACGTACCGTATTTCGGTTGTTTCCAGGGTCCTTTTTAAATTTTGTGAAATTGTTTTCATTGAACGATGGAAGACTTTTTAGTGCATCAGCTGCCATTTTTATTGTTTATAGACAACGATGGGGCAGGCCCAGTGCGATACTGCCACCGTGAGGTTTTGCATCCACCTGCGAATAAGTCACTGAGCGTTTACAAACGACTGATATGTCGATTACAAAAACTATATATCATATGAAGATATGTGATATAGTTCACTGTAAAATCGTGAATATACAAACATAAACAATAAAAATATTCGGTTAAACTACCGAGCAAACCAATTAATTTACCCTTAAAAAGAAAAAACAAAATTAAAACCTAACGTAGAGTAAATACGCCAGAAATGACTATCGCTTTTCATGTTAGCGAACGACGGGCAAACAGTCAGAGGCGTAAACCTAGATTTTTGGGGAGAGTCTAAATTTATTACACTACGTTGCATGCGTGCTTACAGGGGGACTAGGAGTACTCCTCCTGTGCGTGGAATGTCTCTCTACTCTTTTCAAGCCACATTTAGCAACCCGCCGCCCTACCCCCTTTTTTTAGGAAACAAATTAATACTTGTATCCTCAATATCAAAATTTTTTCCGCTATTCCGCACGCAAGAAACCATATGGCCAATGTCTAAAGCATCCAATTGGTGCTGGTTTTACTAAAATTTGGGCTTTATAAGGTAATCATTGCAAAGACCAATAATTCTGTGTGTATGCACCGCTATCCGAAGAGTCGCCATACCAACGGCGGCATGAAGTGATGGAAATACCCTTAAAGAAAAGCAAAATGTGCCTTTGTACTTACACATCACCTGCTCAACAACAGTACTGTCGAACTCAATGGATGCTTATAACATACAATGGTTGAGATATAGTAGCACAACAGTTTGAGTGTTCGTACGAGCATTTTCACTTTTTTGACCTTTAAGCTGCAAATTAACTGTAATTTGTCAAGATACTCCATTTTGTAAATCAGTTCACGACAGTTTTGGGCATCGGCCAGAGCAGCCGTTGGCTGGCCGAAGTCCCACCACGGTGGCCTGGAATTGTACGGAAGACCGATGGAGCCGGTATTTTCTCCAGCTCGCGGGCCAGCGAAATCTCGTGTCGGTTTAATCCACGACCATACAGTTGAATACTATATATAAACAAAATTCCGATCTTACCTTCATGCACTTAACGAATACAGTAGGAATCTTGAAGAGTGCAAATAAAATTCAGGCCATCAAGTTCCGCTCTAAGATGTTATTTTTCTATCGTTACAACGAAATAAAACTCAGGGTCACTTTAGCGAGATGTCACAGTCGTGGGAACGCATTTAACACAATCGCCCTAAAGCCGTACAACTAATGCCACGCCAAGTTACCTAATATTATACTACGGTCCCCGGTCGGCGAATGCCATACACCGTTAAAATTATATTTAAAAAAGTAAAAAGCTGACTTCCCAACATCTGTGTATACAATAAAAACAAATTTATTTACCGCCATTCATACATATTGAAGCGCCTTGTTCAGCAAATTCTGACTTTACAGTCAAATTTGGCTCTCCTAATAGAGATGACAAGTTATGCCCGCCTGCCTGTTTTGTTGAAACCGAGATTCGTAGCTGTGATCAAATTTTTGGACCAGCTTTGGCCTCCTATTTTGAAGAAAGCCAAGAAACTCCGCTTAAAATGTTTTCTCGTGACTTATGCAATAAGAAATTAGGAATTTTACACTTCCTATTCGCCCAACCAAGCACAAACATTTACTGAATGTCCAATAATATAGTTTAAGATACGGATTTTTAATTTACTGTCTTACATACGCACACAATGTATATATAAATATAATAGTTTAGAGATGGCGAACAAATCTCAAGCGCCGAGATCCATATTTTTCAATTATGCATACTAGATGCTGCATTAGGACCATTGGGTTTAGCGCCAGTGTTTTTAATTATTTGCTAGCCAGATCAAACCATATAAATATAATAGTTTAGAGATGGCGAACAAATCTCAAGCGCCGAGATCCATATTTTTCAATTATGCATACTAGATGCTGCATTAGGACCATTGGGTTTAGCGCCAGTGTTTTTAATTATTTGCTAGCCAGATCAAACCATATAAATATAATAGTTTAGAGATGGCGAACAAATCTCAAGCGCCGAGATCCATATTTTTCAATTATGCATACTAGATGCTGCATTAGGACCATTGGGTTTAGCGCCAGTGTTTTTAATTATTTGCTAGCCAGATCAAACCATATAAATATAATAGTTTAGAGATGGCGAACAAATCTCAAGCGCCGAGATCCATATTTTTCAATTATGCATACTAGATGCTGCATTAGGACCATTGGGTTTAGCGCCAGTGTTTTTAATTATTTGCTAGCCAGATCAAACCATATAAATATAATAGTTTAGAGATGGCGAACAAATCTCAAGCGCCGAGATCCATATTTTTCAATTATGCATACTAGATGCTGCATTAGGACCATTGGGTTTAGCGCCAGTGTTTTTAATTATTTGCTAGCCAGATCAAACCATATAAATATAATAGTTTAGAGATGGCGAACAAATCTCAAGCGCCGAGATCCATATTTTTCAATTATGCATACTAGATGCTGCATTAGGACCATTGGGTTTAGCGCCAGTGTTTTTAATTATTTGCTAGCCACGATCAAACCACGACTAATATTTATATTAAACGAAACGGATAAACAAACTAAATAGATCTATTGTTCATATCTGAACTTTAGGAAATCGGAGAATTCTTTGCAAAGTGACAGATGATAGCGTAGTAAATGTTGGGCGCCCCTTATTTCATAGTTACATCAGTATTAGGATGAATTCAGCAGTATCCGTTATGGCAAGATCGACATATACATTATAAAAACATGACCTTCAAAATGTGCCAACAATACCATACATTTAAATGTTTACTCTCCTACAGGAAGTAATAATTAAAACCTTTACCCAATGAATTGATCTGTATTTCGTAAAATATTGAAAAAGCTTTTGCCGCAGCAGTGGATTCAACCCATATCGCACGCTAGCTACTATGCTATCTATGATCTATTGCTCGGTTCTTGCGAACAACGTATGTACGGGCAAACGCACGCCATACGACAACCATAAGTGTATCGTTCCACAATGTATACACTGTGTCATATATGAGACACTATGCGGGAGAGTTAAACTGAATCTGTTGAATTCATAGATTAACTTAAACAAACCAGCGACGGTGAAACATATGCAATAATCATACATGCTTATATAGAAAGATGGATTATTCTCCTGACGCGTCGTCTGGAGGCACTGCTGGCGCCGAACACATATGCGGCGCCGAAGGGCCGCATCCACACACCCCGCACCACTGGTCCCCTAGAACCCGACTATCGCTCCTGGGACCTCGAAACTCTAGCATGTATGATAATAAAATTTTTCTCAGTTGCGTTTAATCTATATACTGGCGACCCTGTTCAAGCCAGAATGAATAATACTTTTAGTTAGAAAATAAAGAACCTGCACAACCGTATGTTTAGACTGGATCGTGATTAAGAATGACATTTTATTGACTTCAGTAACCCATCGAACGTTTAAAATCCGACATCATAAACAGTAATTTTCAAAGCATCATTCTCGAAATCGGTGGTCGCATCAGACAATCCTACACCACCAATGCTGCCTTCCGCTTACTGCTCCAATGAATATTTTTCGGCCTCGTATGCTCATAGCAACGGGACAAATCCATCATCCAAACTGGTTAAAAAAATTAGTCTTTCTTGATCATTGCAGCCATATCTTTGGCTCCTTGTCCGCTTAGCACGATATATGGCATTTGCAACGCCCGCTGCTTATCCTGCTGCTTCTCGAGCGTATTCAGCGGCGTATCGGAGCTGGTCATTTCTTTGAGAATTTTCTCTTCTAACTGCTTACGAGCGATGCGTTCCATTTTCTTTTTGCCTGGTTTTTTGCCATGGAACTTCCACGACAAGTAGTTGAACGCCTCTTTTGGATTCATGAGGCGGCCGTTTTGATCAGCATATTCGAGTTTAAATTCTAAATAATAATGCATATTTTGCAAAACACAGTAGGGAGAACAAGATGTTTTGTTAAAGGCATCAATTTAATTAAATTTTGTTGCTTGAAAGCTCCGTTCAATTTCAGCTGTACAATGTTGGTATTAAGCCTAGTTGTCTGGTAGGGTTGAATGATATCGACACCACATGTCGATAAAAAGGCATACTACAGGTACGAATACAAATAAAAACAAATTTTTCGCGAATCGTTCGTTAAAAATTCGCGAAGAGTTAGCGATTAACAATTTGGTTACGGCAGAAATTAAAGCAAGTTTCTCACGAATCGTACGCTAACATCTGCGAACAGTATGTTCCAAAATAACAATTAAACAGCTGCTGATTTTTCGCAAAGATTTGCTTCTATTTTGCGTGAGTAAACTTAAGGTGACCCCGCCAAGCATCCTATTCTGTCATTACCGATATTGAATCGCAAACCCTTGTTACGGAAAACAGGCTTAATTTTATTCGGGTTTTTGCTAACCGAAAATTGGCAAAATCAAATTCAAGTGCTAGAAATTAGACCTTGTGTCCGAACAAAATTTCGGCGATTTCAGTTTGCTGAAATTCTGTTTTCTAATGCATTATCATTTATATTTAGATTATACAGTGTTCGCGAACAAATTTCAAGCAAAAGTGACATCACAATCAAATCGACAAATTTCCGTTCTAAAAATTTGGACAATTTTTACTTCAACTTTCGCGAACACAAAATGGTTAGATTTCAATCGCGAGCGCTGTGTTCGCGAATGGATTTACGCCGAATTTCAATTGAGCAAAAAGCGTTCCGTAACAAATTTTATCCAAAAATACAAAATAGGATGGTTGGCTAGGTCACCTTAAGTTTACTCGCACATTTCTGTTTTAACTGGATTTACTATTGCTATTTAGTAGCTATTGTTATGTTCCTTATGATGAATTCTGAGTGATGTAATTTGCTGAGACGTACACAGGTAGTGTTACAAAATTAGCAATCAGCCATGTTGCTTTAATAGTTGAGGATGTATGCTCCTTATTGTGTATTTATGTGGCGATTACGTTATAATATGCCCGCCATGTGGAAGATTTATACCTGTGTGATCACGACCATTCCATGGTGCATGGTAATCGGAAGAACTATGCAGCACAAGTAATAGTGTCGCGGACACCATGAACATTAAACTATGGTGTCTTCGACACTGTATGTTTGATTGTTTTAAAAAGGCAGCAAAATTAGCTAAGTGAAATTTAAAATTATCTACGCTGATTGTATCCTATAAACCATGAGTTTAAAGCGTTGCTGGGAAATGTATTGAGAAAGCTTGCACTGCATAACCTCACTACAACGGAAACGACAAGTCATCTTCCCAAATTACTTTCACCGCCACTAGCCACAAGCTTATCTCCCTGACACCATATATAAATGCTGATGGTGTCCGAAACACCATATAATTGCTTAGAATACAGTGTTGGTGTTCTGCACAGTGTTCTTTACGCAGGCTGTGCGTGGACAAAACTTCCATGTGATGAGAAACTTATAACATAAACGCCGCATTAGGGACTCGCACTGCGCAAGTACAGAGACAATAAATTGCCATACAAAATGAGACTAATAACATATATACAGAATTCGTCAGAAATGACTGCCGCATTTCGAGCGAACGAACGTCGATCAAAAATCGAACTTAATCTATCTACTACCGAACAACTCTCGCGTCGAGCAATCCTCGAACAGTTCTCGACAAGATTCCAAAGAAGCGCGCTAAAACTTTCGAATAAAATCCTAACACCTTTCGAACAAAATCTGCATTTTTATGTGACGAACAAAGAGTGGACGTCGAACGAACAATTTCTGGAGAGCACTGTAGCTCACGCTGTTATGGAGATATTGCCGTTTTTGTGTATTTTGGGTACTGTGGGCCCATTCAAAAATCTGTTTTGATCCAACTTTGCAGATTAATATAATTATTGACATAAAAAGGAAAATAGCTTCTGGAGAGCACTGTAGCTCACGCTGTTATGGAGATATTGCCGTTTTTGTGTATTTTGGGTACTGTGGGCCCATTCAAAAATCTGTTTTGATCCAACTTTGCAGATTAATACAATTATTGACATAAAGAGGAAAATATGCTCGACAAAATGTGACCGAAAAAACTCATATATAGCTCGACCAGTAGTGTCACAGAGATATTCCTCTATTCGAGTATTTTGAGTCTAACGGGTCCGTTCAAAACGCTATTGACCCAAATTCTACATTCAGAAAGAGCCGTCTAGCAAGGCATTATTTGTTATACAGACTTATTTGCCCTGTAAAAACGATACCAATTTAACTCAGACATATAGCCGCTGTCTCTAACACTATCGGCCAGCTTTTCCGAGGGGAAGATGTTGGGAATCGAGGAGAATGTTTGAAAGAGAAAGAATGTTGCGAATGTTGAGATCGGGAATAGCGTCTAAGGGAATTAACAGAGATTTGAAGCTTTCAAAGGATCTATTTGATCCATCGCGTTAACCAATCCGCCCCGCTAAAGTAGAGTTATGCGTGTCACCTAAAAACGCAAAACAAACACTGTCAGTTTTCACCGCTGTTCGCCTAGGAAGAATACTTCACTGCGCTCGTTTCCTTCACTAAACTAAGAATTAAAGTAGTTAGTTAGTTGGAAAATGTTGAACGTAACCATAAATGTGATTGTGTGGAGGTGTATCACCATGGGTACAGAACCAGACGAAGACCGCATATAACCTGGATAAATTACATTAGTGAGAATATGAAAAAATATGTGATACGCATTCAAAGAAGCGAGCGAAGGAATCATTGGAAGCCATAAGCGGGAATCGGGAACACCGTTTCACACAGATGATGACAATGCAGCTTCCCAGAGCATTGCCCACAATAATATTTCGCAGTACTAGCTGCCCCAAAATTCAAGATGGTGCTATTAGTAAGGCAGCCTCCAATTAAGCCCTGATGAACACATTGCCATATCATTAAAACCAATGAAATTAAACTTACCGGGTTTATAATTTTTCTTTTCCCTAAAATCCACAATCGGACCTCCCATTCCCATTCGTTCCATCTTACGCGCATATTTATCGTCAATATCCTGAAACAATAATATTAACTAAACAAGTTAAAATATGTATTTCAAGCAAAAAATGACATAATATTATGTAAAAAATAAGGCTAACATAGCTGTATATTTTTTGAAAGTTGATACAGTGTTCTCAAGTTACATACTGCAGGTGAGTTATGATTTATTGTTAATAATAATAAAAAAATTCGCTGGTTTCCACGAAATTACACTACTCGCCACATAATATCTGCTGTTTGCTAGCAACATGCTGGTGAAAAAAACGAAATTTTATAATTTGCTCGTTGCTCACTCGCTCGCTCGTAAGACGACAGTCAATTTTGGCTAAGTACTGTATCTACATACCCTTAACATTTGTACAAAAAGTATACTCGCAAGCTTTATTTCATATTATATTATTAAATTTAATTTTATTTACCTTATTTTATTATTAATTCATTAAATTCATTTATTAATAAACAAGTTAACGTTACTTTCCGAATTGCACAAAAGAACAATAATTTATTTAATATTTTATTTTTCATTTATTCAGTACAGAAAACACCACGTAATACATTGTTTCAAAAATTCTACAAAATCAGCCATTGTTTTTGCATCTTACTTGGTCAAATCGATACTTCAACTAAACCAATGCTTAATTAAATATTGGTATATTTTATAATTATTTGTAGATTAGGGAGCTAAAATGAATTTACTTTCCGAGATTAATGAACATGATGAAAGCAATAGTAGCATTTTAACGGTATTCAAGCAACCACTAGTAAGTACTAAGATCCTACAAAGTAGAAGAATATAATTTGAAATTGTTTTTAAAGATTCCTTGTGATTTAAAAATTCCTATAGTTTCCGTCATTTTAGTTGGTGAAGTATTTATGGAGAAATCATAAAAAAGATCAATGTGTTGATATTTGCTAAAAATGGTTGTTCAGTTGCCATTAAGATATTATTACTAGCTGCAACAACTAATCCGCTGTCTTTCTAAGACCTTAAATTGGGCTTAGAAGGTTCAATAATTGACGAGGGATTATACAAAATCGAGAAATATTGTCAATTACTGCTATTTTTCCGCTCACCGTGCGGATTACCGGTACATTTATAATAACCGTACCAGCCAAAAGGAAAGAGATGAAATTCAATAATGTCAACTCCAAAATACTTTACGAACCAAAAATTAAAAACACAGCGAGTTTAATAAAATTTAACAAAAAACTATTTGAAAACACATTTTATTTCGACGAAATGCGAATAATAAATTAACTATAGATGTTTTTAATGGACAATCTAGTCCATTCTGCTCACTCGAAAGACGTAGTATTATTGAAAAAAAATTAAAGATACGTTGAAGCTAGGTGTCCTGGTTCATGTTGTATGACAACGCTTCACCGAATATAAAATTTAGGCTCCGTAGGTAGGCTCTTCTATATTTACGCAGATCCGACTCAGGTGAAATCTAAGCACTAGGCACGTCAGCTAAGCCTATTTGTGCCTAAGAAAAATATGTCGTGCAGTATTGAAAATAACCCATTACTCGACAATATTAAATCCGAATCGAATAGCAGTAATTATTAATACCTGAAATTGTTTATCGACAACGGAACAGTTCTTCGACAGCATTGGTTTCAAAATTCCTTCGGAAAATTCACGAATCTTCTCGCGCTCGAATAGGCCTTTCTGTAACGCCAGCTTGACTGCACCTGAAACGTAAATACATTGTATGAGTAACTGATGATGTCAACGAAATTTTTGGTTACCCTCCGCCTGCCCCCGGCAAGACCATTATACGCTTAAACCCACAAATCTTAAGCACCTATGGTATTACACATTGACTAAGAATAATTATTCCAATAAAGTAGCCTATAATACGACTGACCTGTCCACAGCGAAGGAGGGGTACTTTCCAAATCCTACGTGTTCGTGAGATTTTCTTCTATGGCGGCCCCCCACTAGGCGGAAACCCCAATGCTCAACTATACCCAAAATTTTTAATGTATTTAAATTTGTGCTGTAAGTATGCAAATTTTTGTTAAACGTTAGCACTATTTTTATCGCTAAAAGTATTAAATACGACAGTAAAAGTCACCCTATTTTGAAATTTCCACCGAGAATGAACCCTGCCTGTCTACACTTTTGGGAAGGCTGTGGACAGGTCAGTACGATATGTTCCTGTCGCGATGTTAAAGAAACACCACATTACAATATTGCTATAATAATAAGCATCGCAGTAATGCTTTTTAACTCTAAGACTTAAATAAAATTTTTAAAAAACAGAAAATCAAATAATTCCCCCATGAGATTAACTAGTAACTCGCAAACAAAGGTCAAATAGAGCGAGCGTGATTTCATTTTTAAGTTATCATTTTGTTTCATCACCTGTAATAGGCTGTGTTTGATGTATATACCACGCTAAAACCTCTTGAACCCTTAACCCATTGAAAATGCTAACCTTAGTAAGCCCATCGAACACAGCAGACAACGCATCAATAACTGGTCTCTAGATAACCAGACCATCGTATTCAGCCTACTACACAAGCTATATAGACAATTTTTGATGACCTGTACCCAATGCGAAACCAACCAACTGAAAGACTACATCCTGGAAATCGCGTTCATTGACCCTAAACCCATTGAAAACAAAAATAACATTTCATGAAATATGCACACCAAATCATTGTATTCAGCATACCGAAAAAAACTCTATATAGATTATTTTTGATACCATGTACCGCCAAACTAATGAAGATCGACTATTTTTCTGGAAATCTGGATCATTGACCCTAAACCCATTGAAAATTTCTGAAAAGGCATGATACACGCACTGCGAGCTCTTAATAACCAAATCAATGGATTCAGTCTTCATATGCCGATGTATAGGTCATTCTTGATGCCCTGTGCGCAATAAATAACCAAAAAAATGAAGACTCACCACATTTTTTAGAAATCGGGTTCGTCGACCATAAATCCCTTGAAACCCCATGAAAAAGTATAACATAGACAAGTTAGAATATAGATAGCAAGGTCATCGTATCTTGATAACCTATATTATAGGCGCTCACTGTAATGTAAAACACGCAATGAAGCCTATATCGCGAGACATAGGCTGCGAAAGACTGGAACCCGTATAGCCCGATTTGGAAAAAATCCTTTAAAATCTGTTTTTTCCATTTTGACCCCGAACATGGGGTCGGAGCTGTTCAGCGAAAAAGGGCACAACCTCGTCATTTTTGTTATGAAGAAAAAAAATTGTCGAAAGCCGTCTATCCGCCGCAAATGTGTTATGAATAACAGAAACAGACAAAAAAAGAAATTTTTACTATTTTCTATTTTCAAGAAAAAGAAATTTTCACTAAGTGGAAATTCCGCTCGCTTCGTTTCAACGAGATTTAACTCATCGTCAGTCCCTCCTTTTCACATACTACGTAATTTATTCACACTTATATACACTCGCTACATGTAAAGAAGAAAATAAAATCCACGGCAAGTAATAGGCTAACTCTGAATCTGTCTATGCGACGTATCTATTTTTGCTTAAGCCAGCAGGCACCCCAATATATTATGATAATAATTCAACATTGCTATTTTTCTTCGAAGTTGATAATAACGCAGTAGCCAAGGTAAGGTCACGTACAAAAGTAAGTGTACAAAAAACGAACACAAAGGCATTCGTTTATAAAGACACGTTTACGATGTTCGTTTGTGTTTACGTTCGTTTCTAAACGAACGTTCTAAAACAAGCTATCTAAAATAAGCTCGTTTGCTTTTAAATTCATGCGCGTTTCGTGTTCGTTTTTACGCACTTATTTTAGTATGTGACTGTACAATCTCACTTGGAATCGAATAACTAAACCAATAAAATATGGTATGCAAACTTTGTTCAAAACTTACCAGCTGCACCCATATCCATCTGGGCTTCCTCGTCCAGGATTGCGGCTTCATCATCGTCATCGTCGTCGTTCCCACACTCATCAGCCTCGAAATCCGCTTCCACCCAGCCGCTCTTTCGTTTCTTCGTTGACATTCCATCTATCCCGTCAGCTGCACCAATCGTATCGTCGTCGCCGCTCATCGAAACCTTTTCGTCATTGCTGTCGTGATCGCTATCCGACATTTCTGCATCCTCTTTCATTTGAGTTTTTTCTTCGTTTATCTTAAATATGAAATACAATGAACACATATACATTATCAGTGTGTTCCAACAACCAGATGTGAGGTCACTACAGCCAGAAGAGCGGTAATAAAATAAATCTATTATACCAGATTCAGTGTGAAAAAGAAGTTAGCGGTTACATACGTTATAAAAGTAGAAATTTTAAAATTTTGCGAAATCCTGCAAGATCCCCGTTAATAAAATTGAAGCTGTTATACCGACCTTTGTGAAGAAAAGAAATTACAGTATTTTTTCATTATTACAAAAGATAAATTGAGACAAATTAGCATATACCTCATAAACAAAGTCCTACCAATGGTCCAAATGTCGACAAAGGCTTTAGAGAAATTAAATTCCAAAAGGTACTGTTTCTAAAGATAAATGACACAGTACAGCATACAATATTGATAATCAAGTCACCAAGATAATATTATTAATATCACGTCGTATAGTTTGTCCCTGTTTTTAATGCTATTTGGCATGCTAATATCATATGGCATGAATATTAGCTCATGTTTCACCACAAAATTTAGAGTTTCGGGGTAGCTTGGTCATCATTGTTAACTGAACAGAAACTTACCATTTCAGAGTCCAGCCTATTACCGGACAGACCAAACGTCGGTATATCGCCGAGGCCGCGACAATATTCTGATATGGAGTTGAGCACAATTTCATTGCTACCTTGCGACGTACTTTGATGAGGAGAGATTTCGCTATCAGAGGCGGCATCTTCTTCTTTGACCTCGATTTTATGACCAGCCTGAAAAGCACAACTTTATTGTTATGATGGAATCGCAGCAGTGAAAATTAATTCGTTTTGTGAAAGCGACAGTGCAAAATAAAATGGCCATAATGATATAACTACCGCCGCTGAAACTCAGTCTAAATTGTTTATTGCCAGAAACATATTAGAAAAAATTTCAAATCATCTAAATTCAAGACGTAGGGACAGAGTAAGGACATTATCTGCCATTGCATAATACCGGTACTGCACTATCTGCATTAATTAAAATAAATACACTAACTGCTGCTCACAGTGACAATCAGAATTAAGTGCTAAAAATCGAAAGAAGTTTTGTTCGATTTCGATCATTTTCGTTTAAAAATCGACCGTTGGCTTTTAATTTAATGAAGTTCGACAGCGTTCCCCGTATAATGACGTGTTGCTGATCCATGGCTGCTTATGAGTGCGGAATTCCTAATATCTGGTCTGTCCAAAGTGGGCCGCCTGGTTCCGAAATGAAGGGTACGCCGGATTTGGCCTGGTGGCGTGAAGTGCCCCACCCGGCTTGATCCGAGAGTCAAAATTCAACATTTTTTAGCAAAAAACGCTACAGTTGTCACTAAATAGCCCGCTACAGTTGTCACTAAATAGCCTCAGAAACAGGCAAATACGCAGTTATTTAGGTTAAAACCAACTTTTCGGCCAATCTCTTGCTGAAATTTTTAACTTCGGAAAAAATTGTCAATTTTTTAGGCATCTGGGGGTGTTTTTAGGAGAAGCCAAAAATTTTGAAAGGGAGAGCGAAAATTGTGCCAGGGAGCCCCAACCGGGGGACTCATTTTTGGCAGGGGGCATCGAAAATGTCAGACTTCCAACCTCCACTTTGGAGAAGACAGAATATATGCATACAATATATAAAATATTTGCCCCACCATAGACCTCCCCCCGGACACGGGTTCAGACTATTATCAGAAGCCCGCCGGAGTCAAGAAGGCGCAAAATGTAACCAAACAGTATTTGACTGAACACAGTTATTTGTCGTTCGTTTCAATGAATTAAAAAAAATTACCGTTTACATTATTATAATAGAAAGTAATTTCGTTTTAGCAAAAGAATTATACAACACCGTTAATTAATTATTTTACAGGTCCCATACATTAAAATCTAAAATAACCCATTCATAAAAGAACTAGGACCGGTCACAGCATCGTACCTACCTTGTTCACCAAACCAATGACTGCCTTCTCGGGCTCCATACGTTGCTGCTGCGCTTTGAGGCGTCGAGCACGCTCCAACGCAAACGACAATTCTTTTTGAGCCTCATCCTCCTCTACCGGAACTGAAAACAATTGCTCGTCGTCGCTGTTTGGACCTATATCGTCATCATCTGTGGAATAGTAAAAATAATAGTTTTCTTACCAGTAACTACTGTTTGATCCTAGAGAACCAAAGCCAATAAAACAATAGTATTCGGTTTATATTAACCCTTTCGTCTATAAAATTATACAAATCTCATAACGCACATTGCGGAGAGAGCTGCCTGCCAGGTTTGTCTTACGACGGACGTTTTCACGTGCGGTATTATTCGCTCGCTTTGAGACGTTATCTAAGAAACCCAACAAGAGCCCTTAAATAGCGCAGTGGCTAGATTTCGAGTCTAAACGTTGCTGGTTCAATCCGCTATTGCGGAAACAGATTGTTTGAAATTATACGAAATAGACTTTAGTTTAAGAAGGAAAGTGATAAAGCCACGCTGGACTAAGTAACACATACTAATACACAACATCGCACAGTACAAATGACCGTTTCTGTCTGTTAAGTTGTGCCTTTTATGTCATCACAGATGCTGCAGCTTGATAACGTGTCACGCCAGCAATTCATCTCATTTTACAAACGAAGAGTTCTTCTAGTTTTATTAAAAAATAATTCATCATTTCTAATGTATCATGTCAGCAGTACATTGGATTAAAATTTCTGTCGAAGCAGCCCGTTAAAGTTACAGTTAGGTTATTGAATATATTCCCAACCCCAATACTCTTAAAATATATTTTCGCACAAGTTAGAAAAAATTCCGTACACAGGAATTGAAAAAAGGGACCCCTGAAATTTGCAATTTTGTTCAATGTTTATAGGTTTGTTATAAACTGAAAAATGCTTTTTCAGTCATGACAATGCCCTTCGTAATTTCACTCACTGAAATTTCTGAAGACAAACAAAACGATGAACCCTTTACGGCTTATTCTTCAAAGTATTCGCTCAAGTCATTTCTTACTTCACTCACAGGAGAGTAACACAGGTAGGTAATACAACATCGCTTTCAGTTTTTTGCATTGTAAATCGTACGCAGCGTTACAGAAGTAACAGTTAGTTGCTGTTAAAATACAGAAAACGTTTCGACTTCACTGATATTTTAAATTCAACGAACATTACCTCAACGGGAGCATTCCTGCTCAGATGGTTATTGCTTCACAAAACGCGAGCTACTATATTTGACCTAAGCTCTCCAAATTGGGGTGTGGGGGACCCTGGCATTTTTCAGTTCCTCCTGGTTCAGAACAGGTGCCCCCCGGTTCATGCTCCTCACAAAATTTTGGGCTCCCCCGGTTCACCGCCTTTTCGAAAATTTTTTGCTTCCAATTGGTCCAAAGTACATAAAATTTGATCAAAATATATACTAAAATTCAGTTCTGAAGCCATAAATTTCGCTAATTTTGTCAAAATTTGCTTCAAAATAGCTTTTTTTTCTCCATCAAAACCATTTTGGCAGAGTTTCTGACACGATTTTTAACCGTTTTCCTCTTGGAAAAATGCCTCCTGGCAAAATCGGGCGCCCCCCGGTTCGGAACCAGGAGGGCCCCCTGGCAAAATTTTCATCGAATGGAGAGCCCAGTTTGACTCAACACCATTAACTGCAACTTGCGCAATAATAATGATATTTTTATTATCAACGTCATAAATAGCAACCAGCTTACCGTTATCCAATTCCATTGGTTCTTCCTTAATTTCCTCGGTTCCATTTTCATGTAGAGTCGCTTCGTTGGTAGTAGTTGAAGACACTGATGCTGGAGGTTCCGTCTCGTCATCTTTTCGCTGTCTTCGATTTCGCGAACCCAAGTCTGTGCTAGTCGACGCTAGTTCGTCCTCATTGCTTTTCAAAAGATCGTCGGCTTTGAGCATGCCTAAAATTTCGGAAAAAATATAATTTTTGTATTTATTCCATTACTAACCCTACAAGCACATCGACTATTGAAAAATGACATTTGCTAAAAGTAAACTCAGCCGGTTACCATATTTTCAAAAACTACACTTTAATGTTATAAGACAAAGTTTACCATTCAAATAACGGTTCTTCATTTTCTGCTTTGGTTTTTTGATTACAATTTGCCGCTTCCATTTGATTGTGAGACATAATATCAATAAATAGTAAGACAGCGATAGACTCACCTCGTTTTCGTAATTTCTTCGCTTTCTTTTTCGGCTTTTTAAATTTTGTCGCTTCCATTTCTTCACGAGTATAATATTCGCTCGCAAGCGCTCGAGGAACATCGGACTCCAATGATATCTTCTGTGCCTAAAAGTATCAGATGACTAGATAACAAACAATAGAGGAAAATATAATCGCAACGTCTGCTAAAACAAACGCAGCATGACATCATCATTTGTAGTAATTTGGGGTTTCAGAATAGATGGGACGACCGCTCTTTGCTCGGATGCTAACCTTATCGGCGACGGCTCTGTAAACCACGACCCTTGATCTGATTAAACTCCGATCGTCCGACAACCAAGATTTTTTGGTCGACAACGAAAAATGCTGTGTTGCAGCGAAAGTTTTTATTTTCAGCTTGTTCAACTGCGACCACTGTTTGAATTCCAGGACCCTTCCCCGAATTTTCGAGTCCTTTTTTGGAATTCGAATTAATATAAATTAAACACTAAGGTTTTAATTGACAAGCAAATGGACGGACGATGGCGCTTTCGAGTAGAAACAAAGCAAACAAAAATAAATGACTTCTATACAGAGACCACAGAAAATCTGCAGCTCCCACAGGTTGTGCCCCAGAGGTAGATTTAGCTTCCCCACAGTTTGGCCCCGACGATCCCACAGCCATTCTGTGGTGGTGACATCAAAAAATCATTGTACTAACAAGAAACGCTTATTGCGGAGGTTAAAACTACTGTCTTTATTTCGATTACTCAATTCCAGACCAAAATTGGGCTTGGGCAGCCTAAATACACAATTTCAGTTCGCAATTAATAAACATGAAACAAAACCGATGTGCATGCTGTAAAAGCATGGGAACCGTTTTAAAATGAAGTTTTAAACCCGCCAATATGACCTGGGTGCATGGCTATCCCTCAGCTTTACTGGGACACATTCTCCGCAGCTATTTAAAGTGCTATCGGGTACTATTTTGTACTCTAAAGAGACCATAATAACAGTATTAGTGTTACGCGCCTAAACAGCTAAAACTTTATTAAATCCAGTTACAATAGTAGTTTTAAGATGTATACGTATTCAAGAAAGTTTTCTAAGCTTTGAATTAATGTCGCTGATCAAAAACACAAAATGCATTATACAAAATATAAGTAAATGCGAAAACAAAGTCACGGCTATACGGTGTGGAAAAGCATCAGTACTTTTCTCAGCTGCCAACGATGACAGGACATGAAAATAGAACACGGTAGAAAATGCTTTTATAACCATATTTTAGTTGTATTTACACTCGTTGGATACTAGTACATAGTAATTATAACCAATCGACGAAGTACTGTCTATTAATCAAACATAGTTCATAAGCATCAATTATCAAAACTTAATTTTTTTTGGCTGCCCGGATACAGTGTGTAAAGACTTTTGGCCCGGTGCCAAAAGCTTTAGATAATCCCGCAGCGTGAAAGACGGAATAAGCATGGAAACCAACTAAGCCACTAGTAGAGTAATCCACATTGCCGTAAGCATCAAATAATATTAAAATTGAAATTAACTTTTGCTCTCGCTAAATAACTCAGCTGTTATGTCATCTTCCACCACGACGCCCCGTACAAAAATTAAATAACCCACCAGAGTCTATGGTTACAAACACACGGACATCACCGCCCTATTGACAAAAAATCAACCCTCACACACCCATTGACCTAAATTTAATTTCTGAAGAAAAAACAACTTTTGTACTTCTAAAAGACACTATATTACTAGTAGCTTATCTTATCGCCAAGGTGGTGAATACTGACAGTTGAATATGCAATTTAGAAATGTAGCTATATTGTGCATCAAACAACAAAACCAACTTTGAATTATTGAATCGAGTTTCGAGTCTAACTAAAAGGCACAAACAGAGATTTCCAGCTTTCAAATGAACTAAATCGCGTATCAATCCGCCCGGCCAAACTGGAATTATGCGTGTTACCCTAAAAGCTCCAATAACGGACATTGTCTAATTTCAGAACTGAAAAGGCTAGTAAGAATTCTTCACTTCGCTCGTTTCACGCACGCACTCAGAATTCAATCAACTAATATGCGACTGATGTATGAGTAGTCTATTCACAGCACCAAGATTTTACTTGGGGGGACTGGAAATATCTGGGGAAATTTTCGACACGCTTTCAGTCATAGACATAATTAACTGCAAGTGCACACGGCACGCACGCAAACGCACACGATAGCAAATGCCTTTACACCCACGTAAAAGCGGTTAAATGCGTACGCTCGCAAACGCGTTTAAACGTATACGAACCCATACGCATTTAAACGATAATGCACCGAGATGTGTTTAAACACAGCCACGCAACTCGCGCAGCGCACGTTCGCAAAAAAGTTTAAACTCATTTGCGTGCTTTCGCGAACGTTTTTGCGCAGCTAATTTTCCTCGTGACTGTACCTGAAAGGACCGTACACCTCTTACAATGTTTTTTTTCAAATTTATTGTTTACGCATTGAAAATGTGTACTTCCGCAGGCTAGTGTTCATTTTACTTATGATTTTGCCATAAATAGTCTAAATATAACCAGCAATATTAAATTTTGTTATGTTATAGCTGTGTCTTGTTAGGACAATCATTTTTGGTGTGACCTAAAAATACATAGGCGGTGCTGGAGGATTGACCTGGAGGAAGCCAAAATTTACCTGCGGGCATGAACTGAGGGAGCCGCTGATATCCTGGGCAACTCTCCCCCATTTGTAGACAAACCAATATGACACAATAATTTACACAACACTGATATCGATATCGAGCGAATGACTTCGGCCGAGTAGCTGACTTGACATTTCGAAAGTTTTAAAACTAGTAACTTGTCTTTTATAGACAAGGTTTGTGAATTTGTAGTGTTGAATACGCAATTTAGCGAGACGTACACAGACAGCTACATTAAGCATCAAATTACAAAATATCACACATGTTGGCAGACTAACTGAGGGTATATACCCGCTTACGGCGCATTAGCGACTCACTATGGCAAGTATCTAGAGGATAAATTGCTCCACGACAAGAGACCAAAAATACTCATGTATCTTTCTAATGTTTACGGATATATTGCCAATTTGGTGTATTTTGTGCTTCACGGGCCCATTGAAAAACCTGTGTTTACCAACACATATGTATCTTGAGCAAGCTCCGGAGAAATAGCTGTTTGCCTGCATTTTATGTTCCATGGGTCCATTATGAAACCCGATTTGATTGAACCCTGCAGCATAAATTAAGAAACTAGCATCATACCATGTGCTGCTGCTGTACAAAATAAGGCCAAAAACACCCATTCATAATCTCGAACGGTTGCGCAGATATTGCGGTTAGCGTTAGCTTTTGGGCTCCATGGGTTGATTTTAACACCCCCACCCGACGCAAATCCTACAAGCTGAAAGTACTGCGCAATAAGGCTTATTTGCCTTACAAAATAAGCCCAGTTTTACTCATATATCAACATCGGTTGTCGAGGTTCAATAAAAGTGATTCCTCGGGATCTACGCGACCCGACAAGCCGCTTCGGCCAGCTTGTCCGGGCAAGATGCTGGAATTGGGCTTTCCGCCTAAAGGACACAAACAGAGATTTCAGGCTTTCAAATGAACTATCGCGCGAATCAATCCGAAGAACCAACGTTGAGTTATATCATCCTATGGACGGACACTGTCAAATTTAACATCTCTCCGGCTAGAAAGAATTATGTTTTGCAAAGAATTTCTGTCGAGCGACTTTGCAGCGAGTCGCATGCATGTGACACTTTTGTTGGTAAGTAAATATTAAACAAGAGCAAAATAAACTATTCCTACTTCTAAATCAGCCTTAATTTGTTGTTTGATTGTTTCCATCGCTGTATCTGCGTTGCCACTTTCGTCCAGCTTAAACGACTTTTTCTTGGGACCATCAATTGTCTCATCGTACTTTTCCAGTAAAACCTGAAAACGAAATGTTAACAAATTAATAATATTACGTTTGGTCAATATCACGAGCCTTGCCTTGGAAAAACGAGACACCAAATATAAATGAAATCATACTGCATGTTTTCAAATTTGGTCACTTCAAATTCCCACTGTCGGCTAGACTATATATACTCTAAATAGTGTTGTATGACGTGTTATGAAGTTTCTCAGTTTACCTAAAGACTGATGCCCCACAGGAAATGAGTATTAGAGCAGCAAAACACCCGTGTCATCCAACACGGGCTTATACTAAATTGTAGGGAAGTTCATACTCTTTCCTTAAACAGTCTTGGTGAAACTAACCTGTCTCAGGACAGTCTAAACAAAGGACAGTTCCCTATTGTCGGGTGAACAATCCATCGCTTGTTGAATTCTGCTTCACAATGATAGGAAGAGGTGACATCGAAGGATAGAAAGCAACGTTGCTATGAACGCTTGGCTGCCACAAGGCTGTTATCTCTGTGGTAACTTTTTATCTACTTATAAGCTTAGTTTGTTTTAACAACATTTTTTCAATCGAGTCCCGTCTTATGAAAGCAATTATTTGAAAATTATGATTTTAATTACAATTTTGGGCTAATGGGTTTGCGCTACCGACAATAGAGCGATGACTGATCAGCACTGACCACTTCTACACCTCTAAAGCTTGACCCCTTAATTTTTTTATTTTGAACCCGATAAGGTATCGTTAACGGTAGTACGGTGTAATTTTAGTGAATTTCTGCATTTATTACTTATCTAAATATATGTCGTGTGAGAGTAGTGGTAATATGAATTTACTGACAAAAGTGCAGTCCAATGAACCGTTGTCACCTAAAAGGTAATAACATGTAAAACCGTGAGTATGTAACAATATTATATAGTCGCGGCCAGAAATAGAAGTACAATCAAAAACGATCGAAATCGATAGAAATCGCAATCGATCGAAAATTCGTTTAATCGCAATCGATCAAAATCGAAATCGATTGAATCTAGTTTAATCGAAAAAATCGAAATTTTAAAATTTAGAATTTAATTTAAAATTTAATTGAGCGAATATCGAAAACTATCGAAATTTCGTTTAATCGAAATCGATGGGAATTTCGTTTAATCGAAATCGATCGAAATTTCGATCGATTATTTTGCATTTATTTCTGGCCATGACTGTAAAGAAATATAATAGTGGTTAGTCGCACAGGGAGGGAAAACGAAGTGAATGCAGCTAATCTGCTCTTAGTGACTATTGCAAGGTTTCAGCTGTCTGAGCCTCCTTTAAATTCCCATAATAACGATAAATATACTATAAACGCAACGAAACGACCCTCTTGCTATAATATTAAAACTGTTAAATCCGTTGTTTCTTTCGCCTAGACGAAAATATTTACCATTTATAAAGAATTTAAAGAAAAAATTATAGCAGACGAGTTATTTTTTACGTTGCCGGCTTCTGGCGCTGGAACTATTTGATGTATACCATGCTAATTTATTGGCTTTATAGTATTCAAAAACGCCGAAAACCTATAGAACCATTATAACACTCTACTTACATCTATCTTAACCTACTTACAAAATACCAAGTATTTTGAGTGCCAAAATTTTGCACATTTTGGCTCTGCACAATCCCGCATGACCGATAAGTATACGTTTAAAAAATGAAACAAACCTGCTTAACCTGTTAAATGGGCTAATATTCCCATCCCTTACCCATAACAACCCAGCAGGGAATAACCGAAACCGTCCATTTAAACCGGAACTGGAACCGTCCATTTAAACCGGAACCGGAACCAGGTCTTCGAAATCTATATATAGTAAAACAGATGAAGGAAGAAATGCAGATACAGTTGATTTAAAATGTGTTAAAAATAACTTTTACATTAAACTTAATGTATTGCGATGGCATTGTTGCCTTTCTGAAACTCTAAAGAGACTGAGGAAGCTAATAATGTATATTTATTGATTAATATGTCGGTTTTTGGACACCCAGAGCAAAAATGCCTTCCACTATACACTCCTGCGCATATTGCGTTAAAATGAAAGTGCTTATAACGCATGGAGCGTAGAATAATCACTTTCGCTATGTTTGCAGTCGCCACACTTTACTACGCATACGTTTTTACATGTTATTCTGTAGGAAACTTGACATTATTGGTTTATATGGTTCTAAGATAAAATAAATAGAAGTTTATACTATAATTTTCTGATCAGACACTTATTAGGCTAGCTTTCGCCAACCAGTGTCCGTCAGTTAGATGATAATGATGATAATTTTCTAATCACAATGCTATAAATGATACCAACTGTTATATTGCTCGCACAGTTTCAATGAATACAGTTTATTGGCAAGGACGTAGTTTCCAACTGCGCTGCAGATAATGTTACTTTACTTCAATGTAGACTGATTTACAAAGTTTGCAAGCGCTCTGGCTTGTGCTTGACGCAATTTATGTTAGCCAAGCTTACAGATAAATACTTCCACGTAGCCCATACTCTGTTACCGAGATGGACCGGTTTAAATCTAACATACCCCGCAGACTTCTGAATGTGTAAAATAGCTGCTACAAGCATCGACCTGGCGTTGTTAACAAACACCTGCAGGTTAACGTAAAAATTCCTGCTGAAATCATGTGTCCTACTTGCGTCTCACACAATAAAATTTAATCTTTTCTTTTGTTTGGTTGTATTGGAATTTGAGCATTGTGTATATATTACGTAATGTTTGCACCACAGATGAAGCAAAAATGTGGAAAATTTCTCACGAAATTTTTTAAACCGGAATCCCGGTTCCGGTATGGTTTTTGCCCTTTGCCGTAACCGCAACAGGAACCGGAATTCCGGGTACTTCCTGTAACCTAGAGATTCATTTTTCAATGTTTGGAAAATTTCGCTTTGAGTATTTTCTTAAACTTTGTGTCTCAGCGCCAAAAGACGAGGAATATTTCATAGCAGAGCGGTAGCACTTGATAAGTCTCCATTTCTTCCGCCCAACGCCTCTAGCAAGAGTTATAACCCAAAATGTTCGGGAACACGTAATGGCCAAAACCGTATGTCTACAATTAGTATCTGTAGTGTGAGGATTTAAATAGGGAATCATTGAAGCGAAACAAACAAACACATTACGTAGTTTTTCAGGTCAAACAAAAAATTCCATAATATTCGTCAGTCTAATAAAAACTCATGCGTCTAAGAGACGGAGAAAAATGTTGACGCAAATCAAACAAACACATTACACAGTATATCACGTCAAATAAAAAATCCCCTAATATTCGTCAATCTGACAAAAACTCATGCGTCTAAGAGACGGAGAAAAATGTTGACGCAAATCAAACAAACACATTACACAGTATATCACGTCAAATAAAAATTCCCCTAATATTCGTCAATCTGACAAAAACTCATGCGTCTAAGAGACGGAGAAAAATGTTGACGCAAATCAAACAAACACATTACACAGTATATCACGTCAAATAAAAATTCCCCTAATATTCGTCAATCTGACAAAAACTCATGCGTCTAAGAGACGGAGAAAAATGTTGACACAAATCAAACAAACACATTACACAGTATATCACGTCAAATAAAAAATCGCTTAATATTCGTCAATCTGACAAAAACTCATACGTCTAAGAGGCGGAGAAAAATGTATTTTTCGAACAATAATAAATTGTGTGTCAGTCGAAGAAACTCCTCTTGCACCGTTTCAATAATTTCATATATTATCAATACCTAAATATATATAGATATATAAATATATATAAATATTTAGTGGTGGTTATGGTATTATTTAATGTTTTAGCCGAATCCCACAATTTTTGGTCATTTGTCTAAACTCGTTTCACTTCTTTACCTACAACTACCATACAATAATAATAATATTATTATAACAGTACTATAAACTCAAACCTTATTCGACGACGCAAACGGATCCTGTTCCTCTTCATACGCGTTGTAGCCCGGTTTCTTCTTGCGCAATTCCGCATTACGTTCCCACATCTCGCGTTCGACAAGCGTTGGATTAATCAACGTGTCGCCGTCGCTTTCGTCAAGAATCTAAAACAATAATTAAAACTGATCGGATATAAATATAAACTGTTTCGTTCGAACCTACAAAAAGATTTAGCCATTCTTGGCTAACTACACTATTTTTAACGTTTTAACGGTACCTAACCGCTCGATGGGCGCCCAAACAAGTTAACGTAATAACTCAGCTCAACAAACATGGCTAACATTCCTACGCCTCACCACGCTTATGATTCACCAAACCATATGTAGCAGCAGCCGCAAAAAAATTTAAGCTACCCGGAAGCACTAGATACGGGAACTTTTTTTTTCACAAGTGGCTACATACATCACTATTACAAGTGTAGACAAAACCGCAAGCTCAACATTCTATGAATGCAGCGACACGTATAACCACTTCATATCTTAGTATGTACATAATGTAAGCACAACCTTCAAGTTATACAAGATTAATATATTTCATTGATTAGTCAACATTATGTGTGTTTCCCGTTAACAATGAAAAACAACAAACAGAACATAATAAAACAGTCGATACGGAAACAACAAAATAAGAGATAAATAAATAAATTTTGACCAAAGGATTCGTAATTTATTTTCAGTTATACACACACTAAGTGTAATGGGAAGGGACTCCGGAAGCACGCTCACAAAGCTTATACCACCAGCAAGTTTCTCTAAAACATACGATCCATTTTTTATATCGTTGCTCTGAATTAGTCACTTCAACGAATCGGTCCCGAGCCACACGTGGTCCAAAACAAGAACCTTACGTCTTTATCTTTGAGAACAAGAATCATATCGCGCCCTTCCATCAGTGTGTCTTTGGAATGCTCAACCGTAAGACCAGAAACCGTTTTGGCAGCTTCGTTGACTTTCTCGGCGGTAGCTTTAATTTCCGATTTCCGTTTTTCTTCTTCTAAAATATTCGACACACCAAATTCATCGTCCATTTCTTGAAGGATGCGCGCTCTGAAACGAAGTATAATATTAATACAGTAAAACGATTAAATTTAGTATGATACAACTGTCACTGCACAGAAAATTGTACTCGTGGTACGTAGATCGAGGCAAAAACTTGCGAAGCTGGGCAAACCAAACGCGTAAGGACCGAAAGACAAACTAATATAGCAAACTCGCCAGACATGTGAACAGATGGAGTGACATACGTCATAGACCGTGGTACCCAGTGAAGCAATATCTCTTGAAACGCATGCCCACCTGTGAATTAATTAGCGTAAACCGATAACTATTTAGAGTAAAAACAAGGCCGACAGTGTTTCTTTCAACAACTTTTCCAAACCTTTTCAGGAAACCATCGTTCTGAGCTGTAGGACCAAATTTTCGGAAGCTGTACGTAAACAACCATTTAAAACCAAAAATTAACCCAAAATACCAGTACGTAAGCAAATTTACCATTGCTACAGTATTACAATCCACTATGTCTTCTGATCAAGAAGACAAGGAAAGTGCCCCGGTGCGCATATTGTTTCACTCGGAAATACCTCATGCGATTAGTGGAACCCAAATGAAACGAATAGAGACACAAAACGAATTCACTACAATAATAATTGAGTTCTGAGTGTAGTGGGTAGAAAGAGCATGGCGGAAAATTCTCACTGGCTAGCGAAGAGTGATAAATTTCGACGGTATCCATTTCTGGATTTTTGGCATGACACACATAATTCAAATTCGGCTGGTCTAAGTGACTTGCGCGATAGCTCATTCTAGAGAACTAATCTCTGTCCGGACTCTTTAACTAGACGCAAACACAGATTTCAGCTCCTTCGAATCGTGAAAATGGGCCAAATGAGTCAAAACGGTGTCCGACAAAGCACGTTATGAGCTGTATCTAGGCAAATGGTGAAGATATCTTAGCCAAATTCGGCTAGTTTTGTAGCTAAAAAGCTCTATAAGGCTGTGTATAATGATTTGCTACATGGCTCGTCAAAATACTGGAAAAAGATAATATCTTCGCAACCGTTGGAGCTATATGGGTGTTACTGATCTCATTTTGTGGAGAAATTCACCCTCTATATAGCTCCACATACTAGGATGCTGTTGTATTTACGCAGCACGGTTGGGTCGGAATGTTGTCTGTGGGTCCACGAGAAGCAAAATACACGAACGCGACACTGTCTCCACAAGTACTGGACCTATAAGGGTGTTATTGGTCTCATTTGACACAACAATTCACCTTTCGAAATCGTATGAGACTGTTGTCGTTAATTTTAATTGAAGGATGTGTCAAAATCGGGTTTTCAATGAGCCCATGAGACCCAAAATACACAAAAACGACAATATCTCCACAACCAACCGAGCTCTATAAGTGTTACTAGTGAAGCTCGCTTGCGAGCCAGAATTCGAGTGTTGAGAACAATCCCCCGAAGTCTGTTGTAGAAAGCACACACAAACAAAGCCTACACACAGTACGCAGGTGCAGCATTATATAACCAGTGAGTGATGAGTCATAATTACGCCCGCCTCTTTTGATAGCCAACGTATGAAGTAGACAAAACATCATACAACGAGTACAAAAACAATGAACTAACAATTTATTCAATAAAACCCTAAATTGACCGTGAAAAGAATGTTAAAGAATTCAAACCGACACTTGAGAAAAATCTCATTTTTCATACCAAGTATGAAGCAGAAGTGTGAAATATTTGCCACACAATATTTTTGACACTCCCAATCTGCTTGTTGGCCCAGAATACCCCATATCCGATACTAAAACCAACAATAAGCACACATTTAGGAGCATTTCCCACGACTTTTCACCAAATATGAAATTTGGCGCCAACTATAAGCTTATAGACTCCAGATTGGGAAGTAGTTGAAAAACTTGCTATACATCATTGGAAAACCCTGGTAAAGCTACATGGAATATGCCTATTAGTTTGCGGATACCTCGTTTACTTACGCATTGGAAAAAGTCGCAAAAACTGGAGGGGGTGCCCGAAAAATGGGCCAAAATGACGTCATTTTGCCCCATAACTTTTCCCACGGGAAAAAATTCAAAAAGTCACTGCACCTAAATCGAACATTGCGGTTCGAATGTTGCATCAAAATCCGCCCAACCGTTATCGAGATCCAGATGCGACATCTTGGAATTATTATGTGGATTACTTCATCTTCTAAATATTACACATACCGTGTCCCTAAATACGGAACAAGTGATTTGCCAACAAAACCATAGCTGATTATCAGATTTTTTTGAAAATTAATGCTCAATATAACTGTAGACGTCTCTTTAAATTACATTTTCAATACTCAGAATTTTTAACCACCTTGGCGATGAGACAGGCTACAATGTATTGGTAAAAATATTTTTAATAATAAACATTCATTTAAGTTTTGTCAACATTTTCTATAAATTTCTGTATCAGAAAATATTAGTGGTCAACGTTTGTTGTCCGAGTATGTACCTCTGGGCAGCTTTCGCTTGCTCCTCGGCTAATTTACGACTTTTTTGGACCCAAGCAGCCGCGGAATCGTCATCGTCGCCACTCTCCGCTTCTCCAAGTCCTTTAAATTTCCCAAGCTTGTCTTGCAATTCTCTATAAAAACCAACTATATTTTTAAAAAATTTCAACTCCACATGACGGACTTTTTGGTCGGTTGCTGAATTTTTTATGTAGTCGTACCCAGCATAAATATTTTGCTCCTTTCTTGTAGGTTTCGTCACAGTCAATATATCCAAGAAAAATATTTTAAACCATCTCGACAAGTCTATATTTTTGGTACCAAAATAATAATTATGCAGTATATAGTGAAATTCCATAATAATTTAAGAATAGTCTAATAATACTGTCACGGCCAGAAATAGGTGCCATATAATCGATCGTAATAAGTTTTGGTGGTCAGGAAATCGGAATGGTGATAACGGAGTCGGGATTCTAGTTGCAGATCAATTGACGAAGGACGTTGTAGAAGTCAAGCGAATCAACGATCGAGTGATGTTTGTGGCGATGCAATACACAACATATACTCCGTATATGCTCCACAGAACAGTCTCGTTGATTCGGAGAAGGACGCTTTCTATGGCGTACTACAAGACTCGATCAATCTTATGCCGGCCACAGAGAAATTCATTATGTGCGGTGATATGAATGGGCGTATTGGTAGTATCCGCGAAGGCTGGGAGTCAGTAGTCGGGCCCTACCATACCGGAGATCGTAACGATGGTGGCGTACGTCTCCTTCAGTTCTGTGAGCAAAATAATCTCAGATTAGTGAACACAGAATTCAAAAAGACTGGCTCTCAGATGGCCACTTACAAAAGCGGCCCAGTTGAAACGCAGATAGACTTCTTTATCCGCCAGGCAACTCACAAGGGCGTACTCAACTACAAGGTGTTTCATGGCGAGTCATGCCTCACACAACACGGGCTGCTAGCTATGGACCTGGAATGTGACATAACAGCGCCATATAAACCACGAAAGCGCCCTAATCGCATCAAGCTATGGAAGCTTAGAGATCAGAACACGCGTCAAGAAATTGCAGCGCAGACCCAGGACGTGGATCACTCAACATGGGAGAGATATCGCGCTGACATGATGCGCATTGCACAGCGAACTCTAGGTACCACAAAACGTAGTATACATAGGCGTGCAGAAACCTGGTGGTGGAACAACATGGTACAAAAGGCCATCCAAGAAAAGAAGTCGGCGTATAAAACGTGGCAACAAAGTAAAAGTGATATTGACCGAGAGGCGTACAGAAGGGCAAAAAGACAGGCTAAACAAAAGGTGGCGGAAGCGAAAGCGTCGGAATATGCTACATGGGCATCGAACGAGCACCCCAATCATCTCGGCAAGTTGTACCGGGCAGCCCGGCAGATGAAGAGAGAGCGACAAGATCTGTGTGGGGCTAGAGCGCTTAGGGATAAAAATGGTGCTTTGTTACTAAAACAAGATGAAGTATTGCATCGGTGGGCTAATTACTCACACGATCTACTCAATGTTGAAAGGCCGTACAGCATAGAAGACATAAGCTGCACGTCGGGACCGCTCAATGAGTTAACTGAGCAAGAGGTAGAGAAAGCAGTACGAACGATGAAATCAGGGAAAGCAGCTGGTCCATCTGATCTGGTGAGCGAATTAATGAGCTTGGGGAACATTGCTGACCTCAAGCTCCTAATGAACATACTGCTCAGACAGGGCCTGCCACATGAATGGCGTCAAAGCTCGACGATTTACCTCTACAAAGGGAAAGGTAACGCGCTACAATGCAGCTCATATAGGGGCATACGGCTGCTCCAGCACGGAATGAAGCTCTATGAGAGACTGCTTGAAAAAAGGCTACGAGATGCCATCAGCTTTGGAAAGGCGCAGTGCGGCTTCACGCCCGGCAAGAGCACAACTGACGCCGTATTTGTCTTGCGGCAGCTACAGGAAAAGGCTTTGGAAAAATACCAGCGTCTTTGGCATGCATTTGTAGATCTGGAAAAGGCTTTTGACACAGTTCCACGTCCCGTAGTAAGGTGGGCACTAAGAAAGCTTGGAATCGTTGAGCAACTGATAGAAAAAGTAATGGAATTGTACGTAGCATCAATCAACTGTCGCTACGTCAATGGGTACCTCGGAGCAATTCAACATTAATGTTGGGTTACATCAAGGCTCGGCGCTCAGCCAGCTGTTGTTTGCTGCTGTTATCCAGGCCACTATTGAGCCTCTAGACTGGGAGGTCCTCTATGCCGATGACCTAGTTATAACGGCTAGATCAAAAAACGAGCTACAAGATCGTATGAAAGTCTGGCTCCAAGCCCTGGAAGGTAAAGGACTCAAGGTCAATGTTGGCAAGACTAAAGTCATGGTCACCGACGCAGGAGGGATCCCAACTGCGATGGGCAAGTATCTCTGCAATTGCTGCGGCCGCGGTGTCGGAAACAGTGCAATCCAATGCAATGGTTGCAAGCGCTGGATCCATAGACGATGTTCAGGCCTGCAACGCATACCATCGTCAAATCTGTCCTTCACATGTCAAACATGCCGCAACCCAAGGCTAACGGACAAGCATATTAGGGTGCTCGGCAATGACTTTGAGATAGTAAATAGATTTTGCTATCTTGGAGATGTGGTGGAAAGCACTGGGGGTTGCAGAGCCGCGGTCCGCGCAAGGTGTCAGGCAGGATGGGCAAAAGGGAGAGAGATAGCTAGCCTGCTAGTAAATCAATCCATTCCACTGCACATCAGAGGTAAAGTGTATTCCAGCTGTATTCGCCCAGTAATCCTGTATGGATCTGAAAATTGGGCGCTGACAAAGGAAACAGCAGCATGCTTGGTCACAACAGAGATGAAAATGCTAAGATGGATGGCAAAGATCACCTGGGAAGACAAGGTGCCGAACGAACAAGTGATCAAAAGAGTGAAAGTAACGCCTTTGATGGACGAACTCCGATCAAGAAGGCTCCGCTGGTACGGACATGTAACACGTAGAAATGACGGACTGCTGCAGATGGCACGCGATGTTCTGCTTGATGGACGAAAACCCGCTGGGCGCCCCCGAAAGAAGCTGGATGACCTGGTCCGGCAGGATATGAAGACGCTACGACTGAGTCAAGCAGATGCCTTCGACAGACAGAAGTGGAAAAGAGCGCTACGCCATGGTGAAGTCGAACCCGCGCAAGTGGAACAAATGACTCAAAACGGATGATGATGGTGATAATCGATCGTAATAATTCGAATTCGAATAAATCGATTGCGATTTCGATCGTCGACTGCACAATTTTAAGCTGGGGCACTAAGTATTAAAATAACGCTGGAAGCAGTATATAAAACCATGTTGCAAGAAGTTATGAAAAATTCCATAAGGTTATTCCCTCATCATATTTCCTCATAACTATACAAATTTTTCAAACAATGCAAGAAAACGAAAGTGTATAATGAATAACGTTGCGTAGCTCAATCATAACTTCGAAAGATATAGTATTTGCTTTTTCCAGTAAAATCTGGTCTGAGATAACGCAATTATTGCAGAAAATAAAAGCAAATTTTCGAAAACAACCCAAACACCCCGGCTCTGGTTTCTCCATCGGGTCAAAATTTATAGCGGGAAGACAAACAGGTGGAACACCAGGTTAGTGAACCGGGGAAGCCCAACTGTGGGGATGGACACTGCCTGACCTGAGGGTCGACAAATACGGAGGGGCTTCGGTTCAGATGATTTTGCTTTATACGAATTTCTTCATATTTATGGTAATTTTTTTGAAATTGTGAGGCATTTAGGAAATTCAAGACTATATTTGCAACGTATTTCAACAAATATTTAATTAGTAACACCACTTTTAGTGTTATAAAACTCAAGTCACCCTTCGCCTCACGTTCATGGGTAGTAGTCAATACCTGAACCGAGGGGGCACAAAGTATGTGGAATGGCTCCCATGATTCGTCAGCCGGGGGTTGGGGCGAACAAAATAATGGGGGGATGAACAGGGGGGCACCTTCCCTCGAATAGGAGGAGACCAAATCTGGGGCCGCCCTCCTTCCCTCCATCAGCAAGAAGCTATACCAGAATCTCGCAAGCGAGGGTGAAGCTGAGCCATCATGGTGCTATTTTTAAGTTAATTTGTTTTTAATAATCTGTAACATGCTGTGTTTGATGTCACCCTAAAACCTTTTGACCCCTGAATCCACTGAGATTCCTAAATCCTGACCGACCTTAAACCCATGAAAACAACTGACAAACGCATTACATAATTCTGCTGGTCTCTTGATAACCAAGTGATTGTATTCAGCCTATCGGAAAACATATATAGACAATTCTTGATGAAATGTACGAATAATTATGTAACTAAACACCGGAAGGCAGATCTATGGAAATCCCTACTCGCAATACGAAACCAAAAAATAGAAGACAGAGTATACTCTGGAAATCGGGTTCGTTGACCCTAAACCCGTTGAAACCCATTAAAAAGGTATGAAATATGCGCACTGTACTCAATACAATGAAACATTTTATTCAGCCGCATGAAATCCCTATATAGACCATTCTTGATGCCCTGAAGGCACGACATAATCAGACAAATGAAAACAATCTATATTTTGGAATCGTCGACCGTGAAACCCTTGAAATCCCATAAAAAGGTATATATAATATAGTCAAGTTAGACTCTAGATAGCAAAACCATCGTATCCATCGTGCGTGAAAACGTAATAGGTATTCTTTGTATAATAAAAACAAACAATAACCCGGCGAAATCTGAAAAATCGCTGTTTCTGGCAAAAGCTCGATAAACCATATTCGAGGCCCAGAGCGGCCCAGGGAAGTGGTCCCGCAAAAAAAGCCGTAGTCAGCAAAGTTGTAGATCTCTATGAGCTGGTTCTGTCTATGTTTTGATACGAAGCCTGTATCGCGAGACATGGGCTGCGAAAGATTAGTACCCGTATGGCCGGATTTGGCAAAGAACCCTTAAAAACCTGTCTTTCGCCAGACATTGAAGATGGGGTCAGAGCTGCTCGCGTTAGACTAAAGGGCCCATCCTCGTTACTTTTTATCGAATAAAAAATTTACCGAAATCCATTCATCCGAAGATGAGTTATGAATCACAGAAACACGAAAAAAGATATTTTCACAATTTTCCTCCTCGCTTCTCTCACTCCGTTTCTATTACGTACGTCTGACGCTTGTTGATCGGTACAGTATTTTATCGGCCCACAGTTCAACGACGGAGGAGCCTAAGATTAACACTATAAATTTTGAAATTAACTGACCTAATATCATAGTGATGTTAAAAAATTGTTTTAAATACCAAAACAAAAAATATCGAATCAGAAGCGACTTCCTACATCGGTAAAAGAAGTACGTAGCTGACTATAGGCCAGACACTATAGGCTTCAGGAGTCAAACAAAAAGCCGACAGGATATGTAAATGACTCCTGCCTTGAAAAAACGCTTTTACAACAATAAAACGATAATTATTCTGCTATTCTATACCTTTTCTTTCGATGAGTCGCAATCTTTTCACGCATCGCTTCGGCGCTCTTTTTATCAGCACGATTGGCAGCTGGCTTGTGGACAAACGATCCTTCGTCGCCTTCGTAGGTCATCTCGCCGGACTCGGTTACTTTCGGCCCGTCGTCGACTTTCAACGGAGCAAGGCCCAAGCTTGCACGAAGACGGTTGGTTTCTTCTACGCTTAGCGATATTTCGTTGGAACTCCCGCCAGCACCATCAGCTAAAAATATTTAAAATTACTACTTAATTCAATATGGTGTAAAAGAAGTGAGAATGGTTATTTAGCAGCAAATCCGAAAACAATATGAACATCACGTCCATAGTTAGCACCAGAAATATGGCTATCACCTTTCCAGCGAGCGAGCAGTCAAGAAATACCGAGCAAGCAGTCATTCGAAGCGGGTACTGCAAATGTATTCGTGGCTTCATTTGGTCTACTGCGTTGACAACGGTGGTTTACCTCATGGGCGGAAGACCAGTATGATTATATGCCCTAAGGTTAGCTTGATAATCGACTACTTAGCCGCCTACCGAGGAAAACTGCTTGAATGCTAGCATCATTCTTTGTCTTGTCTATATACCATCATAATAAGTTTACAAAAACCTAAGTGTGCAAGACTCAATAACATTAACACAAAACAAAGTGAGATTCATTCCGGTCAAAAGACATACCCAGTGACAACAAACAATCGCAGTAACCGGAACACAATATTATTATATATATATATGATTATTTATATATTTTTGCTCCAATCTATCTACAATTTATTTTATTTTTAAAATTACCTCCAATGGAACAGAACACTGACTAATAAAGTTGATGTGATCCAGGTGGATGTAATCCAAGTGTACGACTCGAGTGCAAAGTTACGTTAAGAAATAATAAATTTTCTAATACTCAGCCGACTATTGCGCTTGCGCTATAGGAATTTCATTCAATGGAAGAGGGGACACCCATTAGTGCCTCGTCTCTAATCTCATGCCACGTTTCATTACAATACAATTCAATAACATCATAAGCTAAATCAGTTCAACGGTTCAAACATTCTGAAGATTTGCGAAAATGATCTAAAAAAAGTGAACGGATCATTCAAATTTCATGTCCAACATATATGTGATAGCATCAATCAGTAAACTCTTCGGAACGGAAAGATTAAATAAAGCAAGATATAAATACAAAAACGATTGAAACAACCATGCCACCTGCTAACACTGCTTTTTAAACGATGCAACGCAACGCGCTACTGGTGTGCTCTTCGTACTATAACTTTTCCCTCTCGTAATCGTACTATATTAACTTGTTTCTTCAACTTTTCCACTTTAGGGTCAAAAACTGCAGTACTCACCAAGAACTACTGTCGCTCGCTCGAGACTCGTTCGAAATAAATTTCTTCTAAAATTAGAATTTGTTATTGATTGAAATTGTTTTGAAATCTCGATAAAACCACTCGCTCACTGCTCGCTCGAAATTAGTTTGTTCTAAAAATAGAATTTGTTGTTGATTTAAATAGTTTTACAAATCTCGCACGAGCTACACGTTCGCGTCTCGTTTGAAAGTTGCTTGCAATTCGCTAGAACTCGCTCGCTCGAAATGCGACAATTTCTTACCGCGTACTGTATTATCATTAAAAACATTTGCTTTTATTAAAATTTTAATACGAAAAAAATATTTGTCTCTCAATCTATGATTAACAAAACCTACGTACTCTTACCATTTTTGTTACTACTGTCTTCTTTGACACCTTTTGTCAATCCGACTTTCGGGTCGACGTTTTCGCGTTCCTTGTTCGATCGCTTCCTCTCACCTCGATCGTTGGATTCGCGATCGTGATGCCGATGATGCTTTCGATGGTTCTCTTCCCGCTTTTCTTGACGGTCCTGATCTTTGTCACGACTACGCCTGTGACGACTACGGCTGTGGTCGCCGTCGTCACCTTTGTCTTCTCCACCGTCTTGCGTTCGATCACTACCTAAGGGAAAGTCATATTCTCCGGACGCCCGATGTTGCTTTTCCTTATGGTCGCGCTCACGATGCCTTCGAGGTTTATCATCTTCTACACGCTCTTTTGAATGCCGCTGTCGTTGTAAGGAATTTTCAGTAGCTTCAAAATCGTCTCGGTATTCACCATCCTCCATCGTGCTGGCTTGTGACGGTTCGTCCGTTTCCTGATCAGCCGTGTCATCCGGTCGCACATATTCACTAGGCTCCATCCCCACAGTAACAAGTTCATCAGTACCTAATTCGGCGGTTGCATAAAATGCATTGCCATATCGAGTTTCCAATTCGTCGGGCGTCGCGTCTCGCTCTTCATCATAGTACTGTCTTACCTTCTCTTCATGGCGTTCACGATCTAGCGCCAAAAACTGCTTTTTCATGGCGTCCTGACGTCGTTTATTACCACTCCCGCCAGTACCGTAGACACCAATATCTTCGTCAGTCTTGTCTCTGCGATGCTTGCGAGAAGACTGATGTTCAAAGTTAGTGTCGGTACGGTTTTCGACAGCATCTCTAGTTGCTTCTAGCGGGTCGCCATATTTATTGAGCGATACAACGCCAGTTTCTACTCGACGAGCAACATGGCGCTGCTCGTCATGCTTATGTGGCTTCCGCTGCGCTCCGCTGCCACTGGCTACTACAGATGCAAGCGGCATCGGCGGCGGAGGCCAGACGGCATCATCGTCGTCTTCAAACGGTTCGCCGTAGGCCGCAAGAGCTGCAACCGCAGCCGACAACGACGACGCTGCTTGGTCGGAGTCCATGACAGCACCAGCAGCGACACCACTTGTCGATGCTGTGGCCATAACTGCCTGAAGAGATGCGGTATCTCTGTCAGTGCGCTCGAGATCAGCCAACAATTTGAGTCGAGCGTTTATCGCAGCCTCGTCTATTTCGGCGCCTTCTTCCTCGCCACTACTCTGGTCGCGCTTCTTATGGTGACTCTTCTTCTTCTTCTTATGCTTTTTGTGCTGACGATGTTTGTGCTTGTGTTTATCGTATTTTGGGTCATCATAATCATCTTCACTACCGAGCTCATTCATTTCCGTTTGCCCATCCATATCATCATTAGCTATAATTTAAATATTACTTTCCATGTGGTGAAATGTGTGTCCGTCAGGTCATGGATTTTTTCTTGCGGCTACGACATTCAAACGAATTCCAATACGTTCCACCGTAAAAGCGAAAATAATGGCTCTGGTCGGGTCCAATTAAACAAATTTCAGCAGTATATACCTCGGAAACAGGGGCAGAAATATTTATATATTTGGTAAAATAAAGAGTGTATGTATATAAAGATTTGTATAAGTATATCGTTTGATCCTAGATTACGGTCCAAAGAGTTTTAAAAAGGACCCAAGAGACCCGAATTATACCAAAACGGTCATATTTCCATAACCAATGCAAATATGTGTTTTCGCAGACTCGTTTTGTTGATAAAAAGATGCTGAAACAGAACGCTAGAATTGATTCTAAACTAGATTTTATTCTATAAAGCAATTAACTAGACTAAAACCTATAGAATTAAATATATGTTTTGGACGAAATCGATTCTATTCAAATCAAAATTTCTACATCATTTTAACTTCAACCCATTTGATGCCAAATTTTATTTAAATTGAATCAAATGCCAACATTATTACAAAATTAATGCTAATGCTTATGTTATAGCAGACAGTATTTTCGTCACTAATAGAATATATTCTAGTTCACAATAAATTTCAAGTTAATTCAAGCGGCTATAGCTAGTCGAGTTAGCTAGAAACAAATCTAGTATGAATAAACTCTAGTATAGCTGAATCAAACCCACTTCAATTTGTTCAGGTTGGAATAAATTCTGCCGGAATTAATGTAGGAATAGAATTCATTCGGGACTTAATTCTAGCCCTCATTTTTACTATCGTGCTGGACACAACGTACGGCTGTTGCCCCAATAGCGAGAGAAGCTCTATGTAGTCGGAAGAAGTAACCGGAATTCCGGTTCCGGTTACGGCGAAAATCGTGTTCCGGTTGCGGTTCCAGCAAAGGGCAAGAACAATACCGGAACTGGAATTCCAGTTAAAAATTTTTATATGAAATTTTCCACATTTTTGCTTCATCTCTGATCCAAACATATGTAATGTATATTATACCGTGATCAAGCTCCAAAATAGCCAAGCAAAAAAAAAGATTAACTAAGCATTTTGCCGTGTGAAACGTAAGTACGCCCATAATATTTCAGTAGGAATTTTTCATATAACCTGCACGAGTTTGTTTGCAAATCAAAACCAGGTGGATGGTTGTAGCAGCTATTTTACACATTCAGAAGTCTCCGGGTTACGTTCGAATTAAACCGGTCCAACTGGGTAACAGAGTATGGCTTACGTAGAAGTACTTAGCGCAAGCTTGGCTAACAGATTGCGTCAAGCTCCAGCCAGTGCGCTTGTAAACCTTGTAAATCAGGCTAAATTAAAGTAAAGTAACGTTATCTGGAACGCAGCCAGAAACTGCTTTTTTGGCCATGAACTGTATTGATTGAAACTGTGCGAGCAGCATCACGCTTTGTCTCATTTATAACATTCTGTTTAGAAAGTTATCATCATTATCATCTAACTGACAAGAAATGTTTGTACAACGCTAGCCTAAACACTATGTCTTATTACTGATCAGAAAATAACTTTCTATATATGAATTTCTCTTAGAATCATACAAACCAATAGTTCCAAATTTTCTACAGAACAACATGTAACAAACGTAGTTGCAGAAAATGGAGGCGACTGGGGACAGAGCGAAAGTGTTTATTGTACGCTCTATGCGTTATATAAGCACATTCAATTTGACGCAGTATACGCAAGGGTGTATAGTGGAAGGCATTTTTGCTCTGAGTATCCAAAAACCGACATATTGATCGATAAATAAACATTATTAGCTTCCTCAGTCTCTTTAAAGTTTCAGAAAGGCAATAATGCCATCGCAATACATTAATTTTAATTTAAAAGTTATTTTTAATCCATTTTAAATCCACTATACCTTAATTTCTTCCTTCATCTGTTTAGTATATATGAATTTCGAAGACCAGGTTCTGTTTCCGGATCCGGTTTAAATGGATAGTTCCGGTTGCTGGTTCCGGTCCCGGTTATTTCCTGGTAGTCGGATATAATGCATTGTTGTGGTTACCTACAGTACTATGCTCGTCACAATTGAACGCTGCTCGCTCGTTCCTCGGTGGCAACTTGCTCGTGGGAAAATATAATTTTATTTATAAATATAATAGTTTTTTGTTCGCTCGCTGCTCGCTGGGTTGTAATGCGACAGGCACTTGTGGCGAGTACTGTAAGTTAATGGATTGCGCAAAAATGGGTTTTAAAAGGGGCGCAAAGATGCAAAATATATATATAACAAAACGATCATATGTTCATGAACAATGAAAATATATACATATATGTCTTCTTGGGCTCATTTTATAGGGACAAAGAATCTCTATTCTACGTTACGATGTTTTATTGGAGTGGTTACCTATATTGTAAAATTGATTAAAACTGTGTTTCATAATGGCCCCAAAAGACCAGGAATACCCACGAAAATGGCAATATCTCCATAACCAAATGAAAATATTGATCACCTTGGGCTCATTTAACAAAGCGTTAAAAGCTCTATGCGCTGTGGCGGTTACTTATTGTTGCAGAATTAAGTAAAAAAAATGAGTTTTGAAATGTACCAATCTTGCCAGAGTTACATGAAAACGGCGATATCTCCACTACAAAGGAATTAAATTTTATATACTGATACACTCAGGATTCAAAAACGCAGCCTCTCCAAGTCCCCAGTTAATAGTTGTGTTTTTCAACATCGAGGTGTTTAATATTTTATTTAAAAACTCAATTCTTAAATTAATCCAACTATATATACATTGATACAATAGGAATTAATTAGATGGCCTCTCTGAGTATTATTTGGGCCCGGGCTGCTGGATTTTCAATACAGTAGGACAATGTGCTGTTAGGTATTTCGCAGGGAATAACCGGAACCGAAATTTACCGGGACCGGAACCAGCAACCGGACCCGTCCATTTAAACCGGATCCGGAACCTGGTCTTCGAAATTTAAATACAGTAAAACAGATGACGGAAGAGGTGAAGGTATAGTGGATTTAAAATGCATTAAAAATAACTTTTACATTAAACTTAATGTATTGCGATGGTATTATTGCCTTTCTGAAACTTTAAAGACTGAGGAAGTTAATAATATTTATTTATCGATCAAATATAGGTTTTTGCACATTCAGAGCACAAAATGTCTTCCATTGCGTATACTGCGTCAAGTCGAATGTGCTTACAAAGCTTGGAGCGTAGAATACCCACTTTCGCTCTGTCTCCAGTCGCAACCCGTTACTACACATACGTTTGTTGCATGTTCTTTTGTAGAAAACTTAAAATTATTGGTTTATATGATTCTAAGATAAAATAATAGATAGAAGGTAATTTTCTGATCAGTGGTCAGAGACACTGTTTAGTCTAGCGTTGGACAAACTGTGCCCGTCAGTTAGATCATAATGATGATAACTTTCTAATCAGAATGCTATAAATGATACACACTGTGATGCTGCTCGCACAATTTCAATAAATACAGTTCATTGCCAAGAAAGCAGTTTCTAGCTGCGTTGCAGATAACGTTAGTTTACTTCAATTTACACTGATTTACCAAGTTTACACGCGCACTGGCGGTTGTTTGACGCAATTTATGTTAGCCAAGCATACCCTAAGTACTTCTGCGCAAGCCATACTCTGTTACATAGTTGGACCGGTTTAATTCAAACTTATCCCACAGACTTCTGGATGTGTAAAATGGCTGCTACAAGCATCGACCTGGCTTTGATTTAACAAATTCCTGCAGGTTATTATGAAAAATTCCTGCTCAAATTATGTGCCCTACTTACGTATCACAGGGCATATTGGTTAGTTAATCTTTTCTTTTGCTTGGTTGTATTGGAGCGTCCTCATTGTATAATATATTACATATGTTTGGATTAGCAAAAAACGTGGAAAATTTTAAACAAAATTCTTAAACCGGAATTCCGGTTCGGTTACTCCCTGGTATTTTGGTATTCCAACAGGTATTTTTCCGCCTCCGCCAGGGACTTTCTTGCACGACCAAAACATACCTACTTCTAACTGCGGGGCAAAAATATACCAATTTTTTCCAGACTGAGCTAAAAACCTAAAATAATGTCAGTCAGCTGGGGTTCACATAACTATACCTGGTAGAAGCTGAATTTGTCGTCAAAAGGTACAACCTTGCAGTTTTTTGAGGCAGTCTGGAAAAGCCAGGAGCTTTGAGCTCGGCCCCAGCTAAAACCACAGGTAACCATAGATACCTCACAGAGACCCCCGAGATAAATGGGCGGGAAACCGTTCCCCTAGGTTAACAGTTATTTTGAGCCACAAAATATATGGGCATGCTGGGGCAACCCGGGATAACCCAAAATTTACGCGGCAAGCATGCCATGAGGAACTGCCTAAGCCGGGGGTACTTCCAAATCTTGGAGAGAGCTCGAAAATCCTGGTCGTCCTCTCAGTGGAGAGGCCATATCTACATTCCGGATTTGTATAAATGAATACTTCGAATCGTTCGAATTGCTTGAGTGATTACATAGCTACGCCTCGACAAAGTTTGATCAAAATTTTGGAAATTAGGCCATTTGCTAAAGTCCTCCACGCTCCATAGGGACCCGGCCAAAACAATTTATATATCCATAAATAAGGCTTCCTAAGACACATATTCCGATATCAAAATAATTCAAATCGGCTCAAGGGTTGCCTAGTTATGAGCAAAAATGACCAAAAAAATGGCCCGTTTTAGCCATGTACCCCATTTGACCCCCTATGGTCGAATCGGGATAAAACCTTCAAAAGGCATATCTAGAGTATTATAGCTTTCATATGAGTCCTCACGCGTCCATATCGGTTTACGTTGAGATAACGAAGTCCTGTTTACAGAGAAAAAATAAACGAACAGCCATATTTTACCATAGTGCGGTCTAGTGAGAATTCTTCGATTCCGAAGCTAGCACTTCTCCGTCTCCGAATTCAATTAGTACAATAATCCTTCGTCGCCTACATTTGAACTAGGTACTTGCGAAGTACTAAATTTAATTTGAGAAAAAAATTTCATACTATTTTCTGTTACTAAATATATATTTGGTTCTATAGTGCAAGGTACCTCCAGGATCCTCCCCTGGTCCGGATGTGTTCTGCTAAAAATCCGGCTATCACTACTTTTATTGCATTAACTTGTCCAATCTCGAAAACCTAAACAACTACATCCTTTCAAGATTCCTGAATACAGTTAAATAGAAATATTGACAATCATCGATAGTGAAACGACAATGATTTGGTACATTTTTCTTCCCAAAATCCTGGAAGCATCTCACATGGTTAACAACAAACTCAACATGATCAATAGCTCACAGTCCTATAAACCCACCGCTCACCAGCAACAAGTAAAAACATACCTTCATCAAATTTTTGAAAATTTCACCTTTTCGCAGGAGTATTTTTAAACTTTGACTCATAGCTTCCAGATGGCTGACTGCTATGACAAAAAAAAATCGTAGCAAAATGTTTCGATCCGATACTTCTGGCAAATGTAAAACACTGTATGACCCCAAAAGGTCAAAATATACATCTCATTTGCGACTGTTTTGTGAGAATTTGGGTACGAAATTACTGAAGCAGCGCAAACACAACACCAGATGTACAAGATTATTATTAAGCGCCGAATGAAAGACTGCAAAACTCAATCACTCTAGTGTAGGGTTAACAGAAGGGCAGTTGTGCTCAACTTAGCATTAATTTGGGATAATATAAATCCCGATGCCAGCGAACAAAATGAAAATTGCTACATTTTTCTAATTCACCAAAGAATCCGAAAACTTTCATCTTATCCAGCGGGGTCAACTCAAAAAACTATGCAGAAAACTATGTAACACATTTTTTGACCAAGACCCAGTTGGGACTATAAGCCAAATTTTAAACATACACAAAAAAGTGAAATTGTAAAAAAATTTAACTAAAACTGCTTCGCTTTTTTGGGTCAACGCTGAGTTTATAAAGTTATTTAACCTGTTAAACACGTTGGCTTCACTGTTGCAAACCTACATCATATATGTTGTTATCCCTGTGATACGTCGCAGCGGATAATATTAATGCTATATTTTGGCAACAAAATTTATCAAGTTGCAGCAATTTTCTTTCTTTGTTACCTACAAAGTGGGGTTTACAACGTGAGACAAACGACGTTTGAAATTTTTTCTTGAACGTTTTTATAAATTTCAAAAGTTTCCGCCTTTTCGGTCGCCAAAAAGCAATACTTATGGTTTGATCTAAGCTGAAAATGTCTGTATTACTGGCGTATCATCTTTGTGGCACTTTTAAATGGCTCAGGAAACGCAATGTCCTATACCTCAAAATAGCCATTCAGCGCAGACTAGACACACTAGCTCCGTTTTGCTAGGAAACCGAATTACTAGTTTCGTTTATATACTTTACCTAAATTTATCGAGTGGTTGAGATAAAACAACAAGGTTCTTAGAACCAATAAATCCAACAATCCTGATCACAAAACTATATAGTTTCGCATAGCAAAGGCAAACACAGCCAACGTAGCTTGTGTACACTCAATATTGTCCAGTTAAGTTCCACCTGGCAAACTTTGCCCAGGGATGTACTGTGAGTGGACTTGTATTTTTTTCCCTTTGACAAGACCCGTGAAAAACACAATCACCGCATTCGTCATATCTATCAGTCCACTGTCAATCAACATACCATCCTCATGATCCTCACGATCCTGATGCTTGTTGCTGCTGCTTTTGTGCTTCTTGTGTTTCTTAGTCGACGATCCCATGGTGTTCGTTTCGAACGACGACGGACCCAAACAAGTAAAATACACTGATAACGAGGAACAGAGTAAGCTATAAAAAACAACTAAAGAAAACTGTAAAATCAATGCACAGCTATAGAACAGACAGTCCAAGTTCAAGTTAGAAACCGCATTCAGCATATTCAAACGTCACGGGCCCTACTAAGAACAGAAGAACATTATTACCAAATATCCATTTAAACAAATCTAGAGACATTCAGTCTTTTACTCATATGCGCTAGCTTATCCATGATGTCCTCATGGGGGTAAAATATATAGAGGCTAACGTTGATATTAGCACGTGAGCAAAAATAAGCTCAAACTTTTATCCTCAAATGTGATTCGGTAAGGCTAGTGAGAATAACAAACATTTTGTGGATACGCGTTTCTTTCCAACTAGTATTTCCATTAAAAAGCTAAAACTATGCTCGCTCTTTTCGCACTTTAGAAAGCATCGCATGGGTAGAATAAAGGAATCTCATAGCATTCGATGAGGAGTACATCCCAACTCAGGTTCAGTCAACAATGCTACCAATGCATATCCTGGAAGTTGAAATTTGGCGCACGTCGTCTGTTTGCATACGTTTTGTCAGTGGTGTGATTTAAAAATTATTCCTTTGGAACCGAGCGACATATCCTCGATAGCTCAGTGGTTTGGCTAAACCGCTTTCAGTGATGCAAACTAAAGGTATCAAACCATTTATCGTTTAACTAAAGGTATCAAACCAAAAGTTTATCATCGTCCAAACAGTTCCCAAGACATTAATTCCCGCGAAAATAAAGCGTTAAATCTTCCAAAATAACAAATTCGGATGAACTGTTCATTGCTTTTACTACGTGCACAACGGTATCAAGATGACGTCAAATTGTTAGGAAACTTTCGGGCACTCCTGGAGATACCATGTCTACAGTAATACCTTTTTAGAAATTGCAATCAATAAATGTTCCATTCTTATTGGTTAATTCTGTTTGGAATTATTATTCTGACTGGCCAATTAAACGTAAACTTATTGCACTAATATATGTCCGTTGTCCAATTGGACATTTTAACATTACCAGAACAATACTATTATATGCCTTCAGAAACCGCACATCCAATAATCTCAGCGGAGCATTACATAATATATATTTTAACAACAGTTGTAAATAAAACAGTTGGCAAGAAAAATAAGACTCCAACAAATACTTTCACAAATAGCACACGCACAAACAGAGTATTACTGTAGACATGGTATCTCCAGGAGTGCCAACTTTCAGAAAAAAAGAGATCCCCATGAATGCCAAGCATTCTTAAATAATTTCTAACAAAACCGCACAAGCTTTGCCGTCCCTAGTTTCGATTAAAGCGGGTGTTCACCTTGAAGACACGTTGTTTTCTTTAGCACGGATGGAACACATCTCGCAGCTTACACAAAACTACACTGCAAATTTGTCTGAGCTAAATGTTATCTCAGCGCTCTGAGTTTAAATTCCTTTGAGTTCAAAACAACTCTGGCTGAATATGAATTCAACAGCTAACTAGAGGCGCTGAGTTAAGCATTTTAACTCAGACGTGAGTTAGGTACAAATATAACTAGCATCTTTGAGTTTCGTAAAACTAACTTACGCTGAGTTAGTTTTCAAACTCAGAGTTCCTAAATAAGATTTTTCTAATTCTTTCTTACCTAGATTAACTCAGTTTCAGTGTATATAACGCCTGAGCTATGGCGTTAACTCAGCACTCTGAGTTAGCTAAAATTGTCCTGAAAAGGCCCGATCGTTTCTGACGTGTAGAACGATACAACTCAGGATGAGTCAAAATTAACTCAGGCAAATTTGCAGTGTAGCCAAATAGCAATTGCAGTCCGATGAAAATAAAAATACCGTTTAACATACTTACGAGAAATAAATGTAGAGTAATCTGCTTTAGCTGGGTTTATCTGATCCCAAGTAACCTTGGCGAAACGCGATACATTATACCGTTAGAAAAAGAAGAACCCGGGGAGGTCGAGCCAGGGGCGGCAGCCGGTCCACCGACTTAAGGTTAGTGTACGCGTTATGCTGGCTTCTCCAAAGGGAGAGGGGCTGGGGAAGGCCAGATATTTTTCGACCCCCTCCTTGATAAAACGCATGCCCCTGGCAAATTTCCTGCTTCTTCAAGACAGAAAAAGGTTACATACAAAATTAGAAAATCTCTTTTTAAAGTTAACATCAAAAAGTTGGTCGTAAAGTAGATGTTAACCTCAATGAACATTTTTGTGTCATTTCTGCTACCAATTATTATATACTTAAGAATATTAACTTTCTCGCTTATCTCCAGCTCCCCAATCCCAGTCAACGTCCCACAGTATCCAGCGAATAGTGAAACAAGGACCTGTTAAGATTAAAGCACCATATCAATCTGAAGGCGGCATCAATATCAAACTAGATGGGAGCACCAATATCAAGTTGGAGGGGGCACCTATATAAAACTGGAGGGAGACACCATTATCAAATTGGAGGAGGGGTAAAATATGAAACCGGAGAACACCATTATCAAACTAGAGGAAGGCACCAGTACCAAACTGGAGGGGGCACCAATATCAAACTAGAGGAGGTACCGATTTTTGTCCCTAATAGCTAGCTGTTAGAAACTTTTGTCTCTTACAGAAAGCTGTAATATACAAAAATCCCTTACAGCCAAGCGTTAAATATTTGAAACTCTAATGGATAGCTATTAGAGACTTTGGTATTTTATAACTGGCTGTAAGAGATAAAAGTTTCTAACAGCTAGCCGTTAGACACAACAATGTCTTATGGTTAGCTGCAAGAGATTTTAGTCTAACAGCTAGCTGTTAGATATTTATGTATTTGGCGGCTATCTATATAGGACCAGTCTCTTACAGCTATCTGTTAGAGATTGAAATACAGACAAAACTGCCCACTTTTTGCACCATTATTCTGTGAAACCTATATTAGTCCAATAATGGGAACGGTGAGACCAACATTGGTGTGCCTAAACGCAGAAGCAAAAATTATGCAACTGGTTGTCCTCGATTGGTAACCTGATGACGAAAAGCATTTTTCCCACCGAGATGAACATAGTTCACTATAACTGATCGCCCAAAGCTTAAAATTATTTACATTATGAATGTAGTTTGAGCACAAAACCAGAAAGCATTAATATTTTACTGAATCGGCATAGAGTAGAATGTTCATTATACACCATGGAACGAATTTATATAATACACAAATTGACGTTGGTTTGAGATAAACTACAAGGCGTACCGACAGAAATGGAGCAACATATAATTGTTACTTCAAAATTGGGATAAAACCGGTTCTCTCCGACCATATAACGTTGTACTAGAACTATGAAAGAGGAAAGAGGCGTGCAGCGATATGGTAAAAATAAGAGAACAATTTAATTTTATTTCTCGTTTTAAAATTAATTTTTTTTTATTTTTAATCGATTTAATTTTTATCATCAAAACTTATTTTAATTTCACATTTGTGGATTTGGATTCACTCGATTTAATCCCACTTATGTGAAATGAAAGTCGAGTTGCCACTATCATACTGCGAATTAAATGAAGTTTAAACCCGTTCATTAAGCAAATTAGCATAAACACATGTGTTTAACAGACAATAGATTTTAAATTTTCAACCAAAAATCAGTTTCACACGAGTCGTTTTAAAACCAGTCGTTTGAAAAACGAGTGAATTTCATTCCAACCTTAAGGAACTGATTTAAAGACTTATTTTGAACCCGTTTCAGTTTTAGCATATATATGCACGCATTTTATCGCAGTTGCCGCATTAGCACAAGCAATATATATTGCACTGCAAAATTTAGACAAAGTTATTCAGAACTCTGAGTTAGATTGCCCTGAGTTCAAATTAACACAGGCTGAGTTTGGCAAGTAACTCGGGCTGCTGAGTTAAGCATTCTAACTCAGACCGGAGTTTGAAATTAGTAAGTTAATACAAACTTAATTCAGATCTTTGTTCCATAAAACTGACTGACATTGAGTTCGTTTTCTAACTCAGAGTATTAAGATTTTTCTGAGTCATTCTGAGTTAAATTAAAGCCGTCTGAGTCTGAGAATTTGTAACTCAGGATGAGTTAAGTGCTAATTCAGCAGTGTGAGCTAATCGAACTCATTCTGAAACGGTCCGATACGGTTTCGGACGTCTGAAACAATGTAATTCAGGCTGAGTTAAAACAAAATCAGACAATTTGCAGTATGGTACACAATTTCGCTTTTAATCTATGTCCTGCTACAAGCACCACAACTGAAAACAATAGCCATTTCAATTTGTCATGTTTTACCCGGAAATTTATAGAACCTTTTGAAACATCTTTGTGAATACAAATATGTTGGCTATTGTTAAGGACGGTACACAAATAAACGACAGCAATAATTCGTTGTAAAAGCAAACTTTACGGAACATTAAATAGCCTACATAAGCAACTTGAAATAGGCGGAGGCAATTGTTTCTTGAAGAATCAACAAGGCAATTAAACGAAATACTAAATTCAATAGTAGACACCAATGTATTTCACCACTAAACTACAATCATTTCAAATTCCGACCACGTCCCGGTTAAGATATACCACCTTCAGTGCTCTCACCAGAAATGACCATCGGCTGTCGAACGAACCCCGAATGACCATCGGCTGTCGAAAGAATCCCGAATGACCATCTGCTGTCGAACGAACCCCGAAAAGAAATCTAATAAAATTTACTGACTCTCGAACACTTTTTGAGCAAATTTAGAAAAAGTGACCATAAATTCCACTCAAACACGCGAAGTTCAAACATATCGAACAAAAATTTCTCGAACGAATAGCACTCAATTCTAGCGAATACACTGTTAGATGTATGTCCTGGATTATCATCACATGCACCTTAACTATGGTATTTTTACGATTCTATTTCATATATGCACACTACACAGCGGTGACAACGGCCGCAAATTTCCGGCTGGGCCTTCAGCCCGCCCTGGTTGAACACCGGTATCCACCGCCCGGGCCGGGTCGCGGCCGAAATTCTAACGCCAGCAATGCTGCAACTGACTAGTAATACAAACAGAATTGTCGATATAAGGTTGTCTTATTTTATATTTTAAATAAAGCAGCATGACATATTTAATAGTCGGTATAAAAATTCAAAAACAAAAGTAACCATGCCACAAATTTTTAAAACAAATTAAAGGTTTGAAAACTATTTCACGAGAACTGTATCTGTCAGAAAAAGGCTGAAAATATCAAACATATCTGGGCATGTCATAATCATTCGATAAAATTTAAACTGAAAACACATATAATGGATGATTTTAATAATTACACATCCTAAGTGCTATTCTTCTATTGAATTTCAAATAATAACCACCTTATTCGTATTGAGCTTATTTTTGGAATGAATTAGCTAATATTTAAGTCCGAATCTGACACTTTAAATTTGTCCTATAGGATCGTGCTGGGACATTCCGGGGCAAGTCAGACAACAGTCGCACCGGCCCGACCCTGAAACATCTCGGCCCGGACCGTGAATATAATTATTATTTTAGGTGTTGGCCGGATTGACAAAATTCTCAGCTCTAATACACACAGACAACGCAGAGTTAGCACATAATAACTAGATATTATTGTGAAACAGATAAGCAAATCGACCCATATTCACGTTTAGTAAAAAATAAAAAATTATCTCGCAACAACAACTGTCGAACCAATCAATATTAAACTGGTTAATCGAAAGAAGCAATCCAGATAATTTGCTGCGATCATAATGCTCGTTGTGCTACAAGACTCGCCACAATTTCTGACCAGTGCTCGGCTCCAAACTTACTTAGCGAGATCATTATTTTATTTCGAAGCTGCAAATATTTGCTTCCACCTCGCTTACGGCTCGTAATTCGGCTTCCAAATACATGTGGCGAGTACTGTATCCATGACAAGCCTACATTGTCAAAACATTAGGATTTAACTTTCTCTACATTTTATGTATGGCGATTGGGATTTCGCCATTTGTCGGCACCGTCTATGTCCCATACATCTAGTTCAACTGTCATAAGTTTACGACTACAAAAGAAAACAAACAAACGTTTTTACATAATTTTTCGTTACCGCTTTTTAAATCCATACTTTTTACGCTCGTAGAACAAGTCCGTTCGTGCGCTGCCCAAATTGACAATCTTCGGACAGCCGTCCCGGTCTTTTTCCATCTGGGTACATTCTTTACAATAATGAGCGTCCGAAATACCCGGCCCACCGCAAACCACACAGCGGCCCTGATACGAGCCATAGTTGCACTCGTCACAAACACGCACCAGCACAGCTGGTCGAACGTACGAGTCGCAAATTACACATTTTCCGTCGCATTTTTCACACAAGCGGCCAACGGCAACACCCGGCTGCTTCCGGCAAAAAATCAAATCCGGATGATGTTTAGCCATTTAATAAACCGTCGAACTAATATACCGATATCTAGTTATTAATATATATACAAAAAACAATAGTACACAAACAAGTTATAACAACATTCATATAATAATAGCTTATAATGTTGCTCCGGACGCTTGATTCTCGTTGCGACAATTTTCCGAAATGCCCGAAAATACTCTTGATTGAGGGGAGGAGGGGTATTGGAAACCTTAGGGAATAACCCACCTACCGCACTATTCGCACCGGTGGTCTAGTATTATGGCTACTGCAATAACTTGTCAACGCCAGGTATTTCAATTCCGGACGTATATATCAGTATGTGCGGTTTTAAATTGATTGTTTCGAGCCACACATTCAGGATATATCCGTCAGTTATGGAGATATAGCCGTTTCTGCTTATTTCCGCGGTGTCACTGGTCCAGTTTACTTATTCCTAGAACATAGGGAACCATCATTATAACGCGTTATATGCAGATACATTAAGCATTACTCGCTCTACAAATCTGAGTCAATATCACCCATATACGGTCTCTCCACTGAGGAGATTTCCGAGCTACTCCAGAATTCTGGCCGTTCACACCACGACAATTTTGGCATCCCCTAAGTTTGCACTCTAACACTCGCCTAGTTATTTCGAGGTGACATCAAAAATAAAAACAGTTACCAGAAAACTTAATACCACTCCTTTCATTTCCCTAACACTCGCCTAGTTATTTCGAGGTGACATCAAAAATAAAAACAGTTACCAGAAAGCTTAATACCACTCCTTTCATTTCCCTAACACTCGCCTAGTTATTTCGAGTTGACATCAAAAATAAAAACAGTTACCAGAAAGCTTACCACTGCTTTCATTTCTCTAACACTCGCCTAGTTATTTCGAGGTGACATCAAAAATAAAAACAGGTACCAGAAAGCTTAATACCACTCCTTTCATTTCGCTAACACTCGCCTAGTTATTTCGAGGTGACATCAAAAATAAAAACAGTTACCAGAAAGCTTAATACCACTCCTTTCATTTCCCTAACACTCGCCCAGTTATTTCGAGGTGACATCAAAAATAAAAACAGTTACCAGAAAGCTTAATACCACTGCTTTCATTTCTCTAACACTCGCCTAGTTATTTCGAGGTGACATCAAAAATAAAAACAGTTACCAGAAAACTTAATACCACTCCTTTCATTTCCCTAACACTCGCCTAGTTATTTCGAGGTGACATCAAAAATAAAAACAGTTACCAGAAAGCTTAATACCACTGCTTTCATTTCTCTAACACTCGCCTAGTTATTTCGAGGTGACATCAAAAATAAAAACGGTTACCGGAAAGCTTAATACCACTCCTTTCATTTCCCTAACACTCGCCTAGTTATTTCGAGGTGACATCAAAAATAAAAACAGTTACCAGAAAGCTTAATACCACTCCTTTCATTTCCCTAACACTCGCCCAGTTATTTCGAGGTGACATCAAAAATAAAAACAGTTACCAGAAAGCTTAATACCACTCCTTTCATTTCCCTAACACTCGCCTAGTTTAGGACAAAAAAAAAAAAAAAACCACCCACACCCACAAAACGTTACCGGAAGCTTATACCCTCCTTTCTCCCTAACATCGCTAGTTATTTCGAAGTGACATCAAAAATAAAAACAGTTACCAGAAAGCTTAATACCACTGCTTTCATTTCTCTAACACTCGCCTAGTTATTTCGAGGTGACATCAAAAATAAAAACGGTTACCGGAAAGCTTAATACCACTCCTTTCATTTCCCTAACACTCGCCTAGTTATTTCGAGGTGACATCAAAAATAAAAACAGTTACCAGAAAGCTCAATACCACTCCTTTCATTTCCCTAACACTCGCCTAGTTATTTCGAGGTGACATCAAAAATAAAAACAGTTACCAGAAAGCTTAATACCACTGCTTTCATTTCCCTAACACTCGCCTAGTTATTTCGAGGTGACATCTAAAATAAAAACAGTTACCAGAAAGCTTAATACCACTGCTTTCATTTCCCTAACACTCGCCTAGTTATTTCGAGGTGACATCAAAAATAAAAACAGTTACCAGAAAGCTTAATACCGCTCCTTTCATTACAGCTACTAACGACAAATTCCTAATTGATACGAAGCACGGAAACCCTGAAATATGCATTTTCAGTAGGTAAATAACGAATATGCAACAAAAATGACGCCACATATGCTGTAAAGACATGGAACACGCTGTAAAATGTAATTTTAAACGGATAACATTTTTGAAAATTAAAAAAAACACGAGTTAATTTTGATGTAAAATGCAACTTTAACACGGTCAGTTAAACAGGAAAGGCATGGTGTTCGTCAGTTAACCCACGCGAAATTCCCCATGTGTCTCTGTGGCAAACCTGTGGTCTCCCAGGTAATAGTCTGATGGTGTAGAGAGGCTTGCATACAATAGATATAATTATATTTCATAGAACAAACAAGAGTTGAAGCTTTGGATCAACTTATATACTTAGCTGGCCTACAAGCAGCAGTAATATTAGACCAACTATAAAAGTGTTTCAACCTTGAAGAAATCGCTTAAAAACACCATGTAACTTCACTGATTTGGCTCAAATTTACAGCGTACGGCTATGTTTTGTGGTGGCTTATCGCAAATGAAACTTTCACTACAATATCTGTATCTTTCAGAAAATAAGGCTAATCAATACGATTTTCGTCCCAAAATTATCCTAAGCTTCTGTGTCATCGTCTCTACCTTTGATAATGGCAGGGCAGATTTTCTTCAAATTATCCGTTTCCAGTTTCTAACCATCGGGCTTTGGATTATAGATATATACATACGTCATTTTTTTGTATGAAACTGTTTTACAGAAATACAGAATGACACAAATTATCTAAAAGTATCCAGTAATAGGCAATAATAGTCCTCTACATAGTTGTGCCTTTTACTGCTTTTGGATTTTTGTCTGTGCCAAAGTTGTGACGCCGATGGTAAAAATAATTATTTAGTTCTACTATTAATATTGCTAACAGTTCAACATATTGCTGAAGCATGTTCCTGCTTCTTTACTACAACGTTAGTAGCCAGACGATCGGATTCTTTTATGACTATGCATTTTTCAAATTTTATCAATTTAAATCCACGTTTTATGCCACATACATGTTGTTGGGAACTCCGCCCGCTGAGAAACATGGTTCGCACCCTAGGTCCAAGCATCTGTGTTATTACTAATTTACGAATGCCACAAAAGATTACAAAATATACCAACTGACAGTCTCAAATTTTACCACAAGAAAAGTAAATTCTCCGTTGAGACTCAGAAATCAACAATCATTATTTTCAAACACGACCAAAGAACTAAATGTTGTAAAGCGATGTGAGCTCGCGCTAATGTAGATCACACAACAAATTTACACTCCGAGGCAAAGACAATTTGATCTCGATTCAATAACTTAGAAGTAAATAAAACATCGTAAAAATGAATATTACTTTTGTGGAAAATAAGAAACAAGACTGGAAACAATTATTATTGAAAAATGGCTTGGTAATTAGAAGATTATATAATTTGGTTGTCTGGGTATGTTGGTTTCAAGCTTGAAATATTTTCATAAAAAATTTTAAACAGACAAAGGTGGAACACTATTCAAAAATTAAATAGCTTTATTAATGCCTCACTTAGCGCTTTTACTGGCCTAAGTTAAAGATTTACCTAACCTAGAGACCTGAAGTTAGCTTTAACTAGTTTGCAGTTCCGCTCCATGGAACCTTAGGCAAGGACAGGAAAAGTAAAAGCGATGAATATTATGGAAAAATGAATCGCAACGATCACAAATAAAAATATATTCTGGGGGTAAATATGGTCACCAATCGGCTTTATATATTACTGTTCACATATCCATAAACTAGGGAACGACCGAATACCTAATTTCACCGAATACCGAATATTCGGCCCCTACTATTCGGCCGAATACCGAATAGTTGTTCGCAACTATCGCAACACCTATGTATGATGAGAAATCTATAAATCTACAACTCTATAAATCCACCACTGTATGTACGTGCACCATGCAACAGGTCGTTTTGTGTTGTGTTGCTGAGTCAGCGATAGTTTTTGTTCGATGAATTTTTTGGTTTGTGCTCTCGTTTGTTAGGTTGAAGTTATAATTTTGTTTTTATTGATTTTTATAACTTCATCATCTGGGCAACGGCAATAATTGGTGCGTGAAATCATATCGTTAAAAAAGAACGGCTCAGTGCGTGGTGTTCGGGGGCGGTAGACTTGGTTTTAGGCTTATGTAGGTATGTAGAACGGCATAGCATGATGTCTCACTTCACATTCACGATGTGCCAAAGAAAACGAACAAATCCTGCTGCATTTAGACCCCAAAGTATTAATTTCGCAACTATTATGGCAGCGAGATAGTGCACGGCTGATGAAGAACATAACTGTGGTGATCAGAACATTCGAGCAGGCTGCGAACTGAATTGATGAGTCTCAAACGCATCTTGTCTTACCAAAGTTGCAACACGTTGGACGTATTTAGCGGTTTGTAGCATCATTATCAGGACTCCGGCCGTAAAATTAGGATATCTGGTGGGCAGATTTTGATTCTATATTTCAACTAACAGCGGCCAGTCAACTATTCGATATTCGGCCGAATACCGAATATTCGGTCGTTCCCTACGATAAACCATCGATAACTTTCGTATCATGTTAAGTACCCCCAATGACAATGGTGAAAAAACTGGGACATTAGCAGCAGGACGCACAAATTTAAAGTTAGTTCAATATTGTGAGCCTTAGCTATGTTATAAGGCTTTTATTATAGACAAAACAATGAACAGATCGTTCGACGATGCAACAATAACTTGACATATATGCTTAGGCGGAAGCAAAATGAAATTTAACAATGTACCCTCGAGATTGCACCTGCAATAAAACTGCCAGCCCTATTTCACCACGACAAAAACTATTATCGAATTTATTTATAGGTATAGAGTAGCACCTTCGTTTTAATTGCAATTATAACACCACAAACTTTTACAATACAAAGCTACTTGATTATTTTGAAATATATATAAAATATTTGGAAATAAATACTCTTTCTATTTATTATAGTTAAATTCTCTGGCTTTGTTTGACCATTTAATTGATACGGCAATTATTTGTGCAGTCTGAACCTCTGGGCCACGGCGTGGAAATTCAAAGTCACGAGCAATTTAATTTCTTTACCAGTGCCTGCAAACATTAATTTGGGCCTACATACTTGTCAGAAATGAATGCGACTAGTCTGATGCTAGTTTAATATTATAGTTTTGTTCGAATTTTGCACGAGATTAGTTGGCAATCAATTTATAACACGCTTTTTAATACAGTGTTCGGTCGAGACTTGTTCGCTGATAAGTAATTTTTTTCCGATGTTCGTTCATTCGATGGGCGACACCATTTTCTGACGAGTACTGCATAGCGTTACAAAAAGGAAATTTTCAACTCAACCCACTTTCCGACATTTGTGCCAGGACATTTTAAAAAAGGTTAGGACAAATATTCTAAAACGTAATATAGCACACGAGGCTCTGCTCTCAATAAACATTTACCGATTTAGTAAGGCGACACCTTAAATGTGCTGAATGCACCCCTCACGTCGATCAAAAAAACCTTTGTCACTACGTTCGTTACATTGGCACGGCTCTCCATAAAGCTCTCGGGTATACACCAAATATACGGTCGACTAGCCCGTAAATCAAACGTAACCACAGCCTCACTGTGGCATCGCAGTTCAGCGCCAACAAAGCCATAGGTAGAGCGATATATACCTTGTTTCAACTGAATTGCGACCGAACTATCGTCAATACAATCATTATTGTTGCTGGTACAGTTATCAATTTTAGGCTTCACCAGATCCCGCAAAATATTCCGACAAAATCGATTATGGTCGTACAATACCATCAGCTCAAAATCAGAAAATAAATTTGGCTGTGAGCAAAATAAAGTAATCTCTTTAGCCTTGTTGTCCGGGATCGAGCTAGAACTTTCGTTCGCGATAGCAGTAGCTAGCAATCGTTTCAGCGGTCTGATTAGTTTGCTTCGCCCAGCCATGATTCCGTTTTCGGAAACGTTAGACCTGACCGCCGGGTGTACCAAACCAAATACATGACCAATCTCATGGAGACACAAACCAATCAGCCAAGTTGCAACGTCCTCGAATTGTACTGAGTTCCGATCGAAATTTTCGGCCAATTGTTCAAGCGGATTATAGGCTATGTAAGCCCTTAATCCGTCAGACTGAACAGCAATCCGTCGCTCGTTAGCAAAACATTTCCTAAACTCTTTTGAAATCAAAGGAACCAAAGCAACAGCGTCGTTTTGTACGACAGCAACGTTTCCGGTTCCACAGTTTGAAAACGAAGCTCCAGAAAAATTACAAAACGAAACCTTCACGATACTGCCATATGGATTCCGCCGAATTTGGGATTTTTGCTTCGTCTCAGCGCCGTACGGCACATTATTACAACAAAGCGAGCCATGTTTTTCGTCCATCGGTCCAATATATTCAGGCATCCATGCCATAAATATAAGAAACTTAACCGGTGAAGCTTCATCAAGTCTTTTCCGCTTCGCGTGTAGGCATTCGACTAAGTGCCAAAAAATCTGAGATTCACCTTCGTCTCGAACAGCATTATCCTTCAGACAATATTCGACGTCAAGAAATTCGGCCGGCTGTACATCGATTCCGTCGACAACGCAGTCCCACAATTGGTTGTGCTTGGCGCTAAAGTCTTTGGCTGCTTCGTTGTAGGACACAAGACTCCAATTAAGAACATCTCTAATAACCGACATAACGATATCGATCCGTTTCAGGAGCTTGTCGTTGCCCGCATGGTCAGAAACTACCAGTCGATCCGGCCTGCAAACGCACAGGCATGACCTATTCGATGAAGGACCTTCGCGATGACACGGAAGTGCCAAAAGCGGTTGTATCATAATATGATTCCGGCAATGTTCATAGAGCACTTGAACGGCAGCATGTACCAAAATCGACGGAGCCGCTCTGTATTTTGCTACGAATAACTATCCAGCCATACAATGTTACCCACTAAGAATAATAAATTTATGCTGAGGATTGCGAAATACATTTTAGTTGAAGCTGTATTGCATAATGAAAAATGTGAATTGTTTTAAATTAACTACATCTTTCAAATGCTGGAAATGTGATGTTATCATCAATAACCTGGGCAAACCCGATACTAACCAAACTACATAAATCATAACGAACTGTCTCAGCTTTGCAACACCAAAAAAATTTCGACCAAATTTTATACCAACTTCTGATTACGCAAGAAATGTTATAGGTCAAGCAAAAATAGACAAATTGAAGAAACTACTAGAAAAAGCGTGGTTGTCGAACTGCAGCTGGCACACCGCTAAGTCTATCTCGGGAAAGAAAAAGCACGGCGCCTGGGCGCCTGTCTTGGGCCCCTGGATCGGTGGGGTTTAAGCCAAATTTTATATTCTAAAAATGGTATTAAATAGTGCAATATTCATGTAAACAAATTTAATGAAATTATATGGCAAACTGGGTTTATGCGAGCATATTATAAAATGTTAGGAAAGAGTATGTTTTACAACAGTTTAGTCACAAAAAATAGCCTAAATGAACAACAGTGCTATTTTATTGTAGTCTAGTAACATTTTTCGATATTATTATTAAGTAGGCGCACGGAATTTTTTTGCTAAAATTATCAAAACATGGGATAAAATTGGCAAATAGGCCAGCGGGTGGGTGGGAAGGTCTACCCGTCTATTCCGACGGACCTTCGACACCTTTATGCCCAAACAAAGCTTTAGCAGGCTGACTATCATAGTCTGCGGTCTGCCTCGGCGTAAGATTCGGCACCTTAGCCGTTACATTGAATTTCGTTCATAACCTTTGCAAATCGTGCAAATTTTCGAATATCCTGAAGAAACATTTAGGAATATAAAATTCGTATCGTAGTAAAAGGAAATTCTTGGCAGTGAGCCTCCTATTTACCGCCACCTGTAGGACGGACGCTGCCTTAATGCCATAATGCAGTCTTACTTTATATTCGGCACATACGTCGTTCTTTCATGCGCAAATAAAGCGTGTTACGAAAACGCTTTACGAAAATTCGTATCGTGGTAAAGTATAGCCTTTTAGCAGTAGCCCGAGCATTGGCTGTAAAGCAGCAGTGGACTTACCCAAACTGGAATCTTTCAAAAACTCACCTCAGCCAATAAGTTACCAAAAATAAAGACACTACGAAGATTTTGGTACCATTCGACTTGACTATTTCCATTTCGGCCAAATTTATGATAACTGGTTTTCGATTATTTGGGTTACCAAAAATTCTTTGGCAGCAAAATCTTTCTAATAAAATATGTTTTTACGCATGGAGCGAACGAAATTGACGGGTTGAATTTTGTTGATATCACAATGAAACGTAAATCTTTCTTAGTATAAGCCTTAATCCGTGAACCGATTTTGATATATGCAGGCTCATCTGAACATAAAATTACACGTTTACTAGAAAAATGCTGTAAATCTTTTGCTGCGCGGGAAAGACCATTAGAACCCAAAAAATACTATGACCGAAAATAGATATTTTATGAACTGGATCGAAACGGGCTGAACAACCCCAAAACTTCCGAGCTTTATTGTTAAAATTTCAGTTGGAATTCCAGGAAAGACTCTAAAATTTGACAGTCTTATATTTACGTTTCACTTCCAAATTAACCTTTACCTAAACAATACACTCGACGTGATTGTATCTTTGTCAGGGTACAGTCGGTTCGCATTTAACTCAGCGATTCGAGCAATAAATAATTGAATAGCTTGTTTTAGTTCGTTTTGAAATAATATTACATACGGGAGTTACATGGAGCAAAACCAAGTTATGATGATCCGAACAGGGGTCCCAGACGAACAAATCAGTAAATGAAAACGCCTTCTAGATCTAGTAGGCGCTACGCTGCCATCATCGATTTCAAGCGATGTTCCCATAATTCTTTTTTTTCGCCACCTGTTTCAGTTCTCTGTATCCGTTCGACACATATATTCACATCTTCGTGATTGCAATTCGTTCAGATTGTACGGATCTTTCCCTGGCGACAGTAATATGCAGTCTTGTTAACGAGTCTCTTCACCAATTCAAACCGCTGCCTTTCAGAACTATCACTAATGTTCGTTCTACAATAGTCAGGACCAGTTGTCAGTAACGTTGCTGAAACAGTTCACACACCACCTCACTGGATATATTAACTTCCCATGAGAAGAATGGATAGAGCTCTGTCCATGAGACAGAAAACCGAAACGTTCACCCCAAGCCCACGGTATTTTATTGTAAAGGTTACATCCTGAAATAGCGTGACGCCGAGTTTGTACTAAACATTACATCGTTTTAAAAGGCAAGTGATCCTATGCTAAACCACGTATTGATTCAGATAGCACCCAGGCGTCGCAGAATTGTCAAGTGTACGCAGAGACGCACAACAGACTGACACACAACACTCGGCGCCATCACATGCCACACCGTATTCCCGATGCACTATATCCATTCTGCAATTATTATTATGAACGCGCATCTCAGGCGTCGAATAATTCATGAAATCACCAAAAACCCCATAAGGCCGCGAAAAAATTATCGAAAATGCGGGCGCAACACCAACCGTAAGCCGAAATTTAATGGTAGACTATATGTGGAAGCAATATAAATAAGCTAGAAGCAGCCCAAGGATACGTATCGAATCAACTTAAAAAATTAAAGGGGCGCTCGTAACACTTTCCCGGATATGCCACCTATTCAGCATTTGTGACCGGTTTATCGTCCGTATGAAATGACATTTCTCTGCTGATGAATATATAAAACAGTCATGCTGTTTTCCACAATGCTTCTAAGCGCTTGTATCAGTTAGAATATAGAAAATGAGTTTCGTGGGCAGGCATTACTGCTATAAAAATTCACAATCTATGCGATCGCACCATTTTAATTCTACCTATACAAATATTATATATACGCTCAGCCGCATAACGCATAAACACAAAATTAACAGCAGTTAAAGCAAATAACATTTACTGGACATCAATACTATTTACGTACTAAGTAAAATGGACATATAGCAGTATGTGGCTATCGTGGCTACAAACCATACATGGCTTTTCTTGGTTTGTAGAAGAGCGGGAGCCCCCAGTGCGTGCCCTCTAGCAAAAATTTTTTGCTCCGTTAGCCAGCAAAAAATCCACGCCCAATGTTTTCATTTTGCAATTTTTCGACGTATATTTTAGTTATTAACTATACATCCTATCATCCATCAGCTGCTAACCAAATGAAATCTTATGCAAATAGTTTTCTATGTTGTTGCGAATATATAAGTCAAGTATTTGACACCACGAAACGATCATACCCATCTTGATAACAATGAATGAACATGGTAAACATTGTCAATTAAACATTTCTGTACGACAAAAACCCATTTTTTGCTAATCATAACACCTAAACTAAAAACCGTTTTTAATGTATGGCTAAGCTGATAATCTGCCTAGCAACCGATTAGATACGAAAACAGTGATAATAAAAACATAACTAAAGACTAGTTCTAACAATAAAAGTGTAAGCAACGCACCATGCTATGCATGAGTAAACTTATGGTGCGCCCCTACCACACCCTTTTGTCATTAGTGATTGGCGATCGCTTGTTCGGCGTGCCAGCCATCAATCAACATAACAGAGAACATAAAATTGGGTTTTGGGCAACGCGTCCAAAACGTTAAGTAACGGAAAAATATCCTATTAACAGTTACTTCAAAAATGTTAAGTAACAGATTTACCACCGTTTGGCATTTAAACTGGAAAATTTTTATTTTATTATCGAACGAAAATTCATCCGTTTAATATTTTAAAACCCGCACATCATATGTTAAGTTCGTGAACTACACGTATTATCAATAATAAAACGAAATGTGTTAGCGTACCGAAAAAAAATGCAGAATGCTAGTTGCCCCTATCTGTGCGTTGTGAAACGAATTTGCGGCCAAATAACAAATAGCTGCATTGTGTTAGCGAACAGAACTAACACCGTCTTGCAATTAGTCCTTTTGCGTTCACGCACGGAAATTTTGGAAATTGGAATTGGCTAATGCAATGAATTTTATGTTTGCTAGCAGTGGTTTATACATAGTGTCAAAAGGGGATGGTTGGTGGCGCAAGTTAAGTTTACTCATGCACTAAACACGGGAACTAAAAATACAGACGGTTGAAAACAAAATATCAACTTTCAGCACACATGAATATTAATTAAGCATCAGTTATTTATTGTACTTGAATATTTATAAGCACAAAAAATAGTATATTTTTCCAGGAACTATAAAATAACACGCTTGGCGGAGTCAAGTTTACTTGCACAAACAGATCGGGAATTCCTAGGATTACCCCAGGTGTTACACTAGTATTGGTCAATTTTAATTAAAGATACAGCTGAAATTTTGGTACCATTCAAATCCGCTCGACAAAATGAGTCAAAAAATACCTATTTTAGCCGTTTTATGACAATTTTTTCGATCTTTCGGTTGCCAATGGTGCCATCGGTTTCCAAAATCTGCGAAAAACATATCTGTCGATAACAACTTTGTATATCATTCGAACCGCATTAACGAACTGAGTCGAATAGTGCGAAAACACCTCGATCGGTTCATGAGTTAAGGAGGTTTGCCATTTATGTTAAATCTAAGCAATAAACGTAAGCTTAAGTATTAGGCATGTCGTTAGTAATGGCCGTAATGAACATTTTCTGACTCAGCTCGTAGCACTGAGTCGAATACCAAAATTTGCGCTGTAATCCTCAAACTTGACTAATTTTACGCAAGGGAAGGATGAAGTACCCTAAAGCTCTCATAGTCTTTTAAAGGTTGTATATTTTCCGCCACTAAAATATAAAAGGTTCAATGTGAAAAAACCACTCTGACCAAAAAACCAAACATCACTGTCATGGTCAAACAGCAGTACAAAATAATTGATAGATTTCTATTAATCAAAATTTTGATCGCATCTATTTCTGGTGGAGGCTGTAGTTTCAGTGATGATCGGCTATCAAAAATGCACACACATATAGTACTCGCCAGAAATGAGTGCTATTCGTTCGATGTTCGCCTCGAAAAATGTTCGAAACCTGTTGGACGTTTTGGCGCACTTTTTTTAAATCTGATCTAGGTTTGTTCAAGAATAAATTTTGTTCGATATCCGTTCGTTCGAAAGGTGACACTTATTTCTGCCGAGTACTGTGCTCGGACTCAAGCAATTATGCCAGCGAAAACACAGAAGCTTTGGGAGCTAACACACCATATGTAGAATCATGAAAACACAACCACAGTTTACTCGCCACAATAATTGATCGCTGCTCACTCGTACGCTCGCAACTTGCTAATCGGAATCTTATAGTTTGTTTTTTGGTTCGCTCGCTACTTGGTCACTCGTAAGGCGATAGTCAAACGCGGTAAGTAGTGTATAATTGCCATTATAAAAATTATAACAAATCCAAATACTGATAATATACGCACAAAGCTTTAATAATACCAACCAACGACGCATTCTATCATCGTTTAAAATGTCCCATTTACTGTTAGCGCTGCACTGTTTGATATCGTAAAAATTGAAAACTACGACCAAGCTTCAATATACACCCTACATTTCCCCATTAATCTCTTTGACAATTAGCTCAACCCTCTTTTTATCTCCCAAAGCGAGCGGAAGCGACGCAATATCCGCTGCCGTTAGCGAGCCAAGCACAAATTCATCGAGCATCGCCTCATCTGAAAGCAATTTCAAACCCGGCGCCGTCATATTCAGTTCCTCCATACGTTCTCGCAAATTGCCAATTTTCTTTTTCTTTAGCGAGCCCAAAACACTACCGTCAGCCTTCTTCTTGTTCTTCGTGGTTCGATATGATATATCGCTATGGTTGTTGTGCACAGTTTTAGCCCCCGACGTTTGATGAAATTGACCATAATCCTTGTCGTCACCAACGTGATGCTCGCTATTTTTCTGAATATCCAATGTGTTTTGAAAGTTGCCATACTGCGGTGCAACAACCGGCCCGCTAGCTTTTGCAACAAGAAATTCTCGAATACTAACCGCATACGCGTCAACGTCAGCTGCAGAAACTACTTTCGGTGACCCATAACCTTTAACCGAGCTTCCACCCAGTCCCAAACTTTCTTTCCACATCGAGACTCCACTTGAACTACCGATATGATCAATGTTGGCGTTGGACGACTTTCCTGATTTCTTGTTGACATCTTTTCTCTGTTGATCCGTAGCATCCATATCGAAATTATTCGATGACATATCTGCATTGCCTGACCGGCGACTGACAGCGTGACCGGTCGAGCGACTTTTATCCGGAGTCGTTTGGGTACTAATATAAGCTGCTAGTCGAACATGTGGAGAGTCGATAGTCGAAACGCCGCGGGTTTTCTGAACATCCACGACTGAAACATTGCCATAAAATGAATTGGATGTTTTCAAAAACGATCACTAGTTAGTGATACAACTTCCGCTTAGAGAGGCCGGGCCGGACCATTCCTGTTCAGATTCACTCTGTGGTGTTCAAAGGGGTTCCGAGGCAAACGGGGACCCTAAATTGTGCATTATAGCCAGAGGAAATTTGAAAGCAAAGACAACAGAAATGTATAAAATTTTACCCTTAATATTAATAGTTTTGAAATCTCGAAAGAGCGACTCTCGCGCTGCTCAGCTGAAATGCGACCGTCATAGCTTGCAAGTACCGTACACAGTCTCACGACAGAGTGATGTGGAATTAATAGAAAAGGTAAGTGCAATAATTATTGTTAAAATGTTTTGACATATTCCGCTTCTGAAAAAATTATGGGTGTTCAGGACAAGTTTAATTTCAATTTGGAAGAATATGAATAAATCAAAAATATATTAATTTAAAGGTTACACTTACAATATATATTATATTCCTTCAAATTTTCTTTCAATAGCCCCCACTTTTTTCATCCCAAGTATTTAATTTTCATGACAATGTACATATTCGTAGAGCAACATTATTGCTGATTACTTGATCAGGCAGTAGAAACGTAGCGAATGTGGCTACAATGAGCAAATCGGGCTTCCTGGATGGATATAAAGCAATGTCTCACAAAATCAAGAATACACCGGAAATACATTAACAGCAACGTGACGACCATTTTTGTCAATTTTTAAGCCACAATTACATACAGTCCTGGCCAGAAATAAGTGCAATCGAAATCGATCGAAATTTCGTTTAATCGCAATCGATCGAAATTTCGTTTAATCGAAATCGATCGAAATTTATTGTAATGGAAATCGATTGAAATAGAAATCGTTGGAAACAATAAAAAACGAAATTTTTCGATTAACTGTTGGTTTTATTTATAGCTGCTTATTTCATTGAGCAGAGCTCGGCGAAGCCGAGCGAAGCGTTTTTATTTTCTGTCTGTGAGTAAAAAGGTCGATGTCCGTCCCTTCGTTCGTTCGGTCCGACGGATCTCAAGAACCACTGAACCGATTTTTAAAATGCCACAGCCCAAGCTCCGCTCACAAATGTAGTTCCACTACCGACTAGTATTATGTATTATGAGTCATGTTGCATCTATTTGCAGTAATCTATTAAGACCTTTTTTAATTAAGACAAGGACTACAACAGAATTACAGAATATGAATATATTGCACATGCACCGCTGGTTTACTGCAACCAGCAGTACTAAGATTGTTAAAATCCTTTATGTCGCCGCGTTCTGACCAGCCGGGTTCTGACCGCCGTTCCATGGGTTAAATGGTCCTCCGTGGTGGGAGGGAGTGACCACCCTATATCCACCCCAAATTATGCGGCTGACACCACCACACCGGGTGTTAACCAGACTCTTAGATATTTGAAACCGAATGCTGAATTTGTGACGCACCACTTATATATTCATTTTGGAGGAGGCTCCGACTAGCGAACAATTAGTTGGAAAGAGGCGCTGCTTACTAATATGTGAGACAACCATTTACTTAATACTGTTCAGGGGAGCTTGAACTCTACTCGCATATTTTGGAACCACCATTCATGCGAGCAAGCACGATTTTCTAATGGGAATTTGATTGGGTACTGACAGGTGAAAAGACATGATTGATGGTATGTGTGCAGCCGTTTTTTCACCACTCCAAGCTAAACTGGGGGAAGCCGCTATATTTTGGGAGTTGGGGGAGCTCGAGCCGTCAGGAAACCAGCTGAGCTGGCGGGGGGCACTCGGATGGGGATCTCCCCCAGCCCCCATTAGAGACAGCCCAGTATTTAATGTCTCAAAGGTTTTGCATCTCACAAGTAAACAATTCTGCGATTCTCACCAGTTATGCTAATTTGCAAAGTCGGATTTAGCGCTCTGGATGCCCTACACCAAAACAGTGTGAAGGTTTTGTTGGATCACGATGGCTTGGGATCTCTACGGGGCAAAAGCCACTTTTTTAGAAAAGTCAAGTCAACCCAATATTTTCATAAAGTAGGGTGTATTTTTGCTCTGTTGAAACCCCTGGCTTCCAAAAACTGATTTTGCTGGGTCGCACTGCTTCGTCGACGTTATTTTTTCTTACAATAGCAGTTTTTACGTGAACCCCTTGCGCCCTCTTAAATCCTGCCCTGGCTTCTTAAATCTAAAAAATGAAAAATTACTTCAATCAAAATAAATTATGCAAACTTTTTATCAAAGTTCCAGAAAATACAATATCTAAAAATATAAAAATGACAATGAATGAATGTTATTTTCACGCGCCGAATACTAAATGCCAAAAAATTAACTCTTCTGGCGCTCGATTTGATGCATTTGGTCGCTAGTTGTTCAGTAACCAGAAATTTCTCTACGGGGGACACTGGGTTTCCCAGGGGGTACAAATTTTTTCAGGGGCACAGTTTATAGATGACTGAGATTTATATGGTCGACATCCTTCTTTCTCTTCTATGCCATCCTTCCCGGGGTACACGGATGGTCGCACGGACCTCCATCGTGCCCCCCCCTTGGTTACCCCCTGGTTGTTCAGTTACAGAACACGTATGTACTAACAAATTGTTTTGATTGCCAGTAAATGTTGTAACATTACATACGCAATTATAACTCCGATATTAAGCGATATTTGTAACGTTAATTACCAGGAATGTAGAACTGGGATAGGGACTGCTTGCTTGCTTGAGCGGGGGTGTAGACAGAGATTTCCTTTAGGGGACAACTTTAAATCCAACAAATGTTCCGGTGGGACAACTAGATTATGAAAGTGTTCTAATACCAATGTGTAAGAAATTGAAAGCTTTACCAGGGAGGATTTGTCCGTCGTGCCCATGGCCTCCAGGTACCCCCCTACCGACGCCATTATTATATTACAGTCTACCTTTGAAACTTAATATTGAACATAATAATTTCCATAGTTGTCCAGTAGTAATAGTAACAATAAAGCATAATACATATTTTTCGACCAAATGTAATAAAGCTGCTCTGATGGACTAGTTATTATCTGCATGTAATTTTTTGACTCTTTATGTATGATACTATATGTATAATATATGTATACTATAATGATACTATATGTATGATGACATCGCCTGGATTGATTACAATTTGAATACAAACAGTATACAGGAGTAGTATAGTAGAACTCTAGTTTCGGATGGTTGTACTGCAGCATTGTATATAATTTATATATTAATTTCTGACTGAGTTGATAACTATATCTTGAAAGTTTACTGACGAAGAGGAGCATACTGGATCATTGCAACGCTTTCGTCTACCCTCATAAGCCTATAAGATATAGGAACAGGGTGGGTCGGATACACCCCTAAAAACTTAGGGGGTCAAGTCGAAAACGATCACGTGGTCAAAACGGGCTTACATGTGCTAAAGCAGAAATGTCATATTCTTCTCCGTTATGCAGTCTTCGCAGAAGTGATAGCACAAAGGCCGAGTCCCCTACTGTTTCACTCTTGTCGATAGTAAATATATATATATATATGTATGTTCGGGCATTGATTCAATTGCGGAAATGGCATAACACCGACTGGTATTGCTGTATATAGAATCATAACACAGACACGGAAACGCAAAACAAAAAATCGCAATTTAGTTTAATCGAAATCAATCGAAATTTCGTTTAATCGAAATCGATCGAAATTTCGTTTAATCGAAATCGATCGAAATTTCGTTTAATCGAAATCGATCGAAATTTCGTTTAATCGAAATCGATCGAAATTCTTGCACTTATTTCTGGCCAGGACTGTACATCTCATTTACAATAGAAACTTTGGAAACTTTCAAATCACCGCTTTCAAGAAAGGTTATAATTTCGGATCCCTCTCTCAAGTACATGTTTCAACAGCTTGCTGGAAATTCCCATCGGTTTCAATGTCCTCAGCAACCTCAACCGCTGTACCATAAAGCCCAAACTTCAACTCTTTACATAGATCTAAAAATGCCTTTACAGCTAAATTTAAAAATGCCAAACTTATTATGGCTTTCGACGAAAAATTTTCGGCGTTTATGATCTCCTTTACTTGTTTGATCAGACCCTCAACTAAAATGGTTTAAAACACTCGTACTAATCTCTGCTTAAAAATCCCTATACGCAACTGGCCTTTCCAAAGAGTGGAGATGTATTTTAGAGGACCCCAAGATTTTCGACGCCCCCATCCCGACCCCGCCGGGCCACACCACCAGTGAACCGCCTTTGTATTTTTGAGGTGACATCGAAAACAATCATGTTAAAAAGAGGCGGCGAACACAAAATATAAACCCTAATCTATTTTGTTTCTGATTTATCATAAACTCTCACAAAATGTAGTGCGACCTACCGAAATACGCATTTTTAGCAAAAATATCAACAAATGTGCTGCATATAAGTTGTAAAGACATAGAAAACTTGATAAATGCACCTGTATGAAACCCTCTAGTGAACCTCTCGAGCACGCCCTCTCGACTAAAGTAGGGGAAATTTCTTCCAGGTTTTTTCTGGTTCACCCTGGTGGTGCGGTATAGCAATACAGCTCGAATCCCATAGATACTATTTTGGTCGCGCCGAAACACCAGCTTAATATGTACAGTCACGGTCAGAAATAAAAGCAAATGAGAATCCTTCAGCTTGAAAATTAACAGCTCTTCATATTCATAGACCGTACCTACATTTTGATAGGGATGCCACAGTTTATCGGTGGCCAATTTTTCGCTACCTTTTTTACAAATCAAGCTTCCCGTTTTTAGTACACCCGTTCAGTGTGGAAAACGATCGCAAATGCGAAATTATAGATATTTGTAACCCTCTGTGTGCAACTAATATATAAAAATGTGCCTCAATTTTTTGGCGCTAAAGTTTACAGCAAATTTATAGTTCCCGGTATAAGGTTTTTGCATACTGGTTCGTTGTTTATTGCTTAGTGATAACAAAAAGGCAACTTTCTTAGTGACAAAAAGTAATTAAATTCAGTATTCGATGATAATTTTCGCGCTTTCTAAACAATTTCCCGTTTTGGTCATAAAATTTGTCATCTCTCTATTGCGCCAGTAAACTTTAGGTGATCCCGCCAATCATTCTATTTTGTCATCGCCGAAAACCGTTGTCACAAATTGTCGTAAAATTTTCGTTCTCAAAAATTTAGGAATTTTACTTGAAATTTCACAAAATGGTTAGATCTCAATGGTTAGAGCGCTGTGTTCGCGAACAATTTTACGCCGATTTTCATCGACTAAAAAGGGTTCCGTAACAAATTTTATGCAAAAATATAAAATAGGATGGCTGGCGGGATCACCTTAAGTTTACTCGCGCATATCAATTTCCCGAGTTTCCCCGGTTTATCCCATTTGTGACAACCTTGGTCTGAACAATAATAAGACTAAACATCAGAAACATAAAGTTACATTATAGGTACACGATTACATTATGGATGAAACAAAAAAAATGCAAAAATTCGCTAATTCAATAATTATTATCAGCGTTGTGTGAGACAAAAAATGCATTCACATAGGTAGTTACACGCTATTTGAAGAAACTCCCCTCGCTACACAAGTTCCAATTTCTAGAAGTAACTCAATTCTATTTCATTTCTAATTTCTTATTTCTTCAATTTCTAGACTCTCGAGAAGTAACTAAGACGTTAAACGGTGCGCTAAAGAGTTCCTTTTTCGACTTTGGCGGAAATAACATCAGCCAAAATCCCTGTTCCTAATAGAAGCGACATTATGATTTCGATTGCTTACCTTTACCACCGCTAATGTCTGCCTTATCGGTCGACAATATTCGCTGAGTTGTCGCCGATTTCTGTTTCGTCTGAGTTTCAGCAACCGCCGAAGTAAGCGTTTTCAACAAACTATCTTCCAATTCGTGTTGTGACATTTTGGACAGATTCTTTTTCGCCATTGCAGCATACTCGTCTACTTGATGCCGGAACGACGTTGATTCTCGCCTTTTATCGGCAAGGCTTCGCGTTGCAACACTGCCGCTAAAACTGCCAAACACATTATGTTCCTTTTGCTTCGGTGAACTATCCAATCCACCGACAAATCCAGGCCGCTCTTCCACCGACTGATTACGAAGAGGACTGAAAATCATAAAACAAATTTTTGATAAAAGTTTACACCACAAAAATGTCAACCTCGTTTCTGCAAATAAGAAGCTGTCGGGAGCTGTGGGCTGCGAAATACAGGTATCCGTATGACCAAAATTGGCAAAGAACCCTTAAAAACCGGCTTTTGCCATTTTGACCCAATTTTGCCAAATGAGGTCGGAGCTGTTCAATTTCATCATCCTCATGTTAGATGTTCGAGCCTCATCACTTTTGCTATCGAATAAAAAAAATTATCGAAATCCCTCCACCCAACCAAGAGTAATAAACGCCAGAAATAGAAAAAATGTCACAATTTGCCCCAGCGCCCTCAATAATAATTACTTTCGCATATTCTTGCCATGTGTTATGTAGATTAAACTCGATCGATCTATCATAAATTTTATAAATCAAAATTTAATACTTAAGGTTCGCTCACTCGTTCAAACATTCCAAAGCATTTTTCTATTAATTTGTGATCAATTTGAACGTGTGGACCCAGTTTAAACTTTTGCAGCATATTACTATATTTTAGCCAATCACAGTCAAAGAAAAATTTTGATTTATAAATACACATTGCAAAACATTTTTATCAACCGCGATTTGCCACATTTACATTACACTATAAATTACAGTAAAATTCTAAATAATTTTTTATAAAAATTGGAGCAAAGAACTTGAACATGTGAACCCATCTGCAATATCAATTCGTACTATGCTCAGTAGGTTATTAGCGCCAAAATACGTGTTAATTCGCAACTTATAAAAATTGTTTAATTAACACCAAACGGCTAAAATCAACGTTCGTGTACACAAAAGGTTACAATAACATAGAAAATAAGAGTTACTCCGAATATTTCGAAAATCGATCCACTTGTTTATTGGAATGACGCGGTTGTTGTTGCCCCACGTGGCGTGGCATAAGGTCCAGCAGCGGCTTGGGTTTAGCATTTCTTGTCAAAACTGGACCTGCCGCCACAGCGCCAATTGGTTCCACCCGGCCACCACGATACTGCTTTCTTTCTAAACTTTCTTCGGCCGCTGGACTCATACTTCGTCTGCCGGACCGGCTATCTTGATCCATAAATGCCGGAACAAAGTTTCGGCTGCTGCGATTTTGACCGAAATGCCCAGGACCTAAAAATCGATCGCCCGCAAGACCTATTTTGACAGACGTTACGCCCCGCCCGGCAAATGCGTTATTTTTTAAATCACCGGGTCCCATATTTCCCAATGTGTTGTCGAACCCGTTACTGTTCCAAACCTGTGGTACACTACGACCTACCTCAGCGATTGATGATCGTAAGTTACCTTCACTATGGTAATAATTTGGCATATCGACAATGGAAGGTATCGAAATGCTGCCAGTGCCCGGTTGCTGTTGCATATCGTTAAAAGTGTTTCGTTCACCATTGCTATTCATACTGTTGCTGATTTGATTTACGAGAAACGGCATGCTCCCGCCACCCAACCTTTCAAGCGGTCTAAGCAACTGAGACTGGGTTTCAGTTGCAGCCCCGATTCCAAAATTATTTAATTTTGACCCCTCTGGCAAACCAGCAATTCCTGAAAGGTCGATATCAAACTTAGTTGCTTCATTAGCCCTTGGGCCTTGCGGCTTTCCCAAAGCAGAAGGCCGTGGCAAAGCTGGTCCGTCCATTAAATTCATTGGTTTAGACCTCGGCCCCGCCCGGTTGGCAATATTTCCATCGTACGATGCTGAATTACCATGAACCAAAGAACCAACATTAGTGAAACCTGGTTTCACTTCCCCGGTACCTCTTAGGAGAGCTTTTTTTACCAGCGAACCGAAATCTTCGGGTGGCCGCTTCCATCCAAAACCTCCAACGCTTGCTGTGCCACCTCTAATCTTTTTGACGGAACCCCTATTTTCCAAATTTGACAGTAGAGGTTTAGCCGCTTGCGGATCGCGATCGCCTCCGAATTGAGGGCCGAGTTCTGGCAAAAGCGGTCGAGCTCCTAGTTCGCTGGTTGCCATGTTTAGGTTTGACCCTGCCTCCTGACGTTCAACACCCTGCTGTGCACGTTCGCCCCCAAGTGTACCTAAGAAACCTTTGTTACTGCGCAAATCGAATAAAGTGTTGCTCGCAAATTTTCCAATAATATCTATTCCACTATTGCTGCTGGATTGGAATAATGTATTCCTAGGTTCATCATCGAATGACAACCCCGGTGTAATGGTCGCCCGTTGACGGAAATTATGCAGACCAAAATCGCCCTCACGCGATCCGCTAATACCTGGTGCCGAAGAAAATTCCGCATCGAGTATTGATTTCATTTCGTTTTGAGCCAAACCTGTAATCAAAATTTAAAACACCTAACAAAATATCATACCTGACTTATCAAAATTGTAAGGCCCGGCATTAATGAAAACGTAACAGTTGCAGCCGGCTCGTGTTCTCTGGCAAAATTTTGAACTCCCTGGATAAATGCTCCTGAAAAGTTTGGTTTTCCACGGCAAAAGCAGTTGACACAAAAACCTGAACAATTTTTTTTCAAAATCCATGTCTGAAGCTAAAAATTTGATTCAACTACATAAAAATCGCTCATAAAACTTTAGTGGAACACTAAAAACTCCAACATGATTTTCGCGGTCAAAATAGCTAAAACTGGATTTTTAGGAGTTGGTTGCCTAAATGAGCTATACGGCATGGAACAAACGGAACCGTCCATTTAAACCGGAATCGGAACCTTGTCTGCAATAAGTATTATAGTAAAACAGATGAAGTGCGAAATGAAAGCATTGTGGATTCAAATGTATTAAAAACTTTACATTAAACTAAGTCTTGTGTTGGAACTTGATCATTTTGTATATATAACGTATGACTACACCACAGATGAAGCAAAAAATGTGGACAAAAAATTTTTAAACAAAATTTTTAAACCTGAATTCGGGTTCCGGTATGGTTTTTTCCTTTTGCCGGAACCGCATCCGGAACACGATTTTCTCCGGAACCGGAATTCTGGTTACTTCCTGCTATACGGGTACCAGTGTTTTGCCGCCTGTATCTAGCGACACATGCTTTTCTGAATAAGCTCATCAAAATCTACAATTTCGCTGAACAACAATTTTTATGAAACTACTCCCTGAAACGGCGTCGGCCCGGATCTGGTTTGTCTGCCCTCTGCCATAAACACAAAATTTTCAGGTTAAGACAAGTTATTGCATTTGCCTTACAAAAAATTTTTCGGCGATGGAGCACGTCGAATAGCTATGGTTTTATTATCTCGGATTAAGTGTGACTATATCTTAAGGGTTCAAACACTGCTCGGATTTTATGGCCAATCAAACGGATTTCCAGAATATTACACAACTTTTAACGCTAACATAATAGTATGGAATATCAGAAAATGTCGACAGAAGTTGGATTTGAATCAACGACATTAGGCTTTACGCACCTCTAGCCTGTAGTTAACTATTTTTAATTGTTTGCAGTGCGTTCAAAGCGGTCCATAAGTTTTCCGGTATGATGCCTGCAACAGTGTTGTATTATATAATGGTTAAGTATAACTAAAACATAATAGTTACAGACGTTTTAGGCTCGATCAGCCGAATTTTCTTAAATATTTAGCCTTCTGATAGTTGGAAAGGCATTGCTTTCCGGTCGATTAAATCAGTGACATTACGTTTGTCTGCGCACCGGCTTGACTTTATACATTTTAAGCGCTATTCGAAGGTTCATGGATAAACCAACCTAATTTACAGTATATACTCTTACTGCCTCGATGACGTTTGAATTGCCCCCTACAGAGCGACACATCCACATTCATCAATATTCGAAACGGAGCGAGCCGAGTTCCCATTGAGAGCCCTAGGGGAAAGGTAGCGAAAATTTCTTTGTGTCTGTTTCTTTCTGTTAAGCACAATTAATTTTCGACGGGACGTATTTCAGGGTCATTTCACACTACGATGACCTTTTGGTCGGGGGGGTAAAACTGGATATTTTGGCCAGTAGCACGTAAACGTGCAGGGAACTGGTAAAAATGTTATTTGCGCTAAGAAGCGTCATTAGTTAGCTAGTTCAAACAAAAAAAAATTTCGGCTTCACGCACGCCGTAAGAGGCTGGACATCCACATAAGTCCCAAATTGACAAAAATCGTAATGACTAATTTTACGACCTCTTTTTTCGGGTAGTGTCGTGGCTCCGTGTTCGAAGTTATGGCCCAAATTCTTTTCTATGCAAGATTAGTCAGGTCTACACAACATTTTTAATTGCACGATTTTCAAATCTACTCCAATCGTGGAGAGTGACAGCTGTCGATATGACATGAACCCCAGTTTTACCCCCCCCCCCCCCGAGTTTTTTGATCATTGCTCGTTACTTATGCATGGTACATAAACGTTGTTCATATATCATACCTGTCCCCTGGGTGCCTTTTGAAAAAATATTAACCCAGGTGCTTGCTGTTACTTACCCCAGCGCTAGGGTCAAAAGGTCGATTTTAGCACATTTGATTACCCCCCCCTACCGTTGCTAGTTAGGGGTATGGTGGAGTCAGTAGAAGTCAATTAATTTGTCTGTTATGGTTCTTTCCAATCACGAAGCGAATGGTGAAACGACCTGAGCTTTATCTCGCGCCCGACCTGTTGATCTCAGGCTTTTACCCACCCCCGACCACACTTTTACCCACCCCCGACCACCACCAAAATGTGGTAAAATCGAACATACGATGTTATTTCGAGGAAATTTCACGCTTTTGGTTCATAAGACATTGTGGCAACACATTTGGACGACATATGTCGCAAAATTATTTTTTTAAAAAAATTCTAAATTTACCCCCCCGACCATGGTCTCAGGCATGTACACTGGCAGTTGATATGGGCTGCCATTTTGTACCCTCATAGTGGAAATTGTGGTATAGAATATCTTACATACCGTTTTCAAGTTAACTATGCTGGTTAAACACGGTCGAATTGGCCATTTCACATTTTTACCCCCCCCCCCCGACCACAAGCTACTTCCGGCATTCCAGCATATCTGGCAAAGGGTATGTTTTGAATTTTTTTGCATAACACTTCCCCCAGGCTAAACTATCGATATAAATAGCTACCGTTTATGGCCGCTTCGTTTCCATTTAATAACCGGTATAAATCGGCACCCCCGTATTTTAAAAGTGTTAAATTTGACCCAAGAATAGGAATAAAAAGCTTAATTTTTGATATACGGAGTTCCGCATAACGTCATTTTGACCGCGCTGATGGGCTGCACGAGATATGATCACAAAATCGAGGCTAGATGCAACCTGGAGCATACCAGAGGCCATTTCATGGTACCTTGCGGAGCAGCAGGGGTGGTATTTGGGAAGCCATAGCATAAAAACGGTTAAAAAATTTACTATAACGACCTCAAATTACGGATCCTTGATGTTTTTTTGGTCATAGGGTGTAAAAATGAAGATAATCGGAGCCAAAAAAGTCA
>JASANE010001502.1:0-12249 GCA_030248225.1 Trileptium ribeirensis
TTTTGGTGCGTTTTTACGCATAAGCGCTTGTAGATAACAACATTGCTAATGTTACGTGCACTAGCACGTTTATAACAACAATAGAATGTTGTTACACACAGTCTCGACCATACATACTGAACTTAGTGCCGGGTTTTGTGGACATAAGCTAATCGTATCGTCTCATATGAGAACTAAGCTTAGGTTTGGAGTGAGGATTAGTATATCGAGAACTGCACGACATTCATTACACATGCGGCCCTCAGAGTTATCTTCACCGTTAATAATTCCGGGAAATGGGTAGATTTATGTGCGATTGAAATGTACTATGTGTGATCGTGACAATTCAGCATTCAACCTTTACGGCAAGGAACGAAATGATTGCGGAATAACGACAGTTACAGATTAACGACCATAAATGAAGCTAATTATGAACTGAAAACGTATAATGTCTCGATATTCCGCAAAGTATGGAAGATGAGCATCGATGGCGAGATTCCGACATCTAGGGGGATAAACTCATATTTTAGCATGTATAGATATATTCGTTTTGCTTACAGATGAAAAAATGCCATCAAAGCGCATGCAACGAAGCAACTTTGGAGTCGGAAAATAATTCGGGTTTTTTTAAAGTTTACAACTACCGTGCGCGTATATTTTTATACGACCACTAAAATAATTTGTGCGTATAGGGTTCGCACAATGATGAAGATTCCTTCCACTTCGAATTAAAGTAATTATTACATTGCGCGATCTTTGCATTTCGCGGATACTATTGTGCGATGCAGTAGAGTGATATTCTCAGTATAGCGCTAAACATACATATTAAAAACTGTACTGCCAGCCACAAAGTAATGTCTGAGTGTATTTGACTACACTACGATATATTTATTATAATAATATAATCGGACAATATTTAGCACATTATGACTTGCGTTAACGGCATTGCTATAACATTATGAACAATTATTCTGGTTAACTATATTTGCTGTGAATACGGTGCTGTGCACAGTTGCAACTGTTAATGCTGTTCGCACGGATTGTAGAGAATTTTATGCTGTATAATTTTATAAATGTATCATAATAAGTGTTGCTCAACTCCACTTGGGAGTGACATTGATGGATGAGTTGCTTCTAACCGCTTTAAAGATAATATATAATAACGCAATTCAGTGATAGTGTTTGAGACAAATTCAGAGAATATCAGTTAAACATGTAGAATTATATTGTATAAGCTGTCCTTTTGTTCTATTGCCTATGATCTAACATGCAATCGCATTCTAGCATTTGTAGATTGATAGCTATTGTGAAACTATAACTCCCTGTGCAATGACAACATCTATATCACGAAAATGGGGTAGTGTAGCCAAATCTTGCAACTTTACGCTGCGCCATTTCTGCGGTCTAGGTTCCATCCTGCGTATAATGGCCAAAAAATTGCCACGGTTTGAGGGCAATGGTATATACTTGCCACAGTCTCTAATTTCAGTGCGCAGGAAAACTGTCGCATCTTCGGCACTGTGAAGAGTCACAGCACGCACATTCAATGTGATCGGGGCAAACAATTGTAGCAGCAATGTTTGGAATAACTGTATTGCTGCTACAGTAACCACTTTTCTGACTTAGCAATAATTCTACAATTCCGCTGTAGTACAATAGAAGCCAGTAGAAACAATAGTAGTTGCTTGTAATAATGAGGACACTATGTATAAAGTAACGTTACGTTATTGCAATGCGTTTGAATACGACGTGATCACGGCAATAACCGACAGCAAATGCATTTGTGTGAATCGGGCATGCAATTTGCACCTTTAGCACGATAGGTAAACCATTCGTAACAACATTCGAATGTTGTTACAAATTTGCGAATGCACGTAGCAACATTCGAGCATAAAAAATAAAAAAAAACAACATTAGCAGTGTTGTTACGTACAAGCAATTATGCGTAACAACCTACCAAAGTAGTTACGCAGAACCCGCTTTGCGTAACCAGTCACGAAAGTTATTACATACTATCGAGTCTAATGTTTTCATACACACGTGTGTATATGCTGACGATGTCGAGTAAGTGCACACATTACCTTGTGAACGACGCATAATAGTTGCAGACACACTCGTATGCAATCAAAGAACAATTTACAATTAAGTCGTGCGTCGTTCACGTTTCTCTGTGCGCAGCAACTGCACACCGTAGCCAATTTGATCTGAACGGTTGCATGCGACTCTAACAGAGTGTAATTGAAATAACGAATGCACCTTTCGCGAAATGGTTATAACCTCAGCTCTTGTGTAATCGAATTCCACGATCATTTCACGCGGCTAAGCATTTACTCTGTTTATTGCAGCCACATCGTGCAATTAGCAGGGCTAGTGCATTCTCGCGTGCAATGACTTTAGCGCCTACATGCCAGTGTATAATGGTTTTACCATTATCGGCTGGGCAAACACATTTGATTGAACTATCTTTTTGCATTGGTTTACACCAGAGCAAGAATTGTTTTGCGAAAAACATGTCATCTCTTCACCCACAATTATCGTATTTGTCGAGAAATATACAACGACAGACATTGTGTGTTCGATGAAGGTTGATGAGCACAGTCTTCAGGCGCACTTTGTTGATTTAATGTTGCTGCAGCGTCGCATCTAGTTGCTAACCAGAAGCTATTCTTTAGTACGCCACAGACAGCAAACGAAATTTCGCCGATGTAGCTTGCAAAACGAATAAGTATTATATAAACATATGTATCTATCTGATGCATCAGGTTCCTCCACATGACGGCGCACACATATGTGTTTAAAGTGCATAGTTGGCTGTGTAAAGAACAGAGCAAGGTGCATAATAGTTTGTACATCTTCCAAACTCGCAAAACATTTTAGCACCAGAACCAGGAACATTAGCCGGAAGCAATAAAGCAGAGCATGGCGTCTACACCTAAATTATTTGAAATCATACACATCGAATTCAGGATATAACAGCAAGTTCTTAAGTTACTTGGAACAAAGTTATGTACGACATAGAGTTTGCGACCGTTGGCTTCCGCACAATAAAAAGATGCCGCTAACCTTATAAGCTGCTGTTTATACATCATATACAACATGTGAAATTATGACACATTAATTGGGTCCGCCTTAAAATTAGTTACACACCTATAGGTGATACGTGGTCTTCGGGTAGCAAATTGTTCCGGAGTCCAGACCCTACTAAACTACCCGGGTACCCTTAGCTACTCGGGTACCCGAAACAAACTTTAGTAGTTCGCGTAATCCTCTGTATTTACTCAAATTAACATATCTGCGACATTCAATTTTGGTACCCAAATTTGTAAGTAGGGTTGTGATGGCGTCCAGCTAAATGAAATTGTTACCTCAGACCTACCCTTAAATACTGGTTTACCAACGAAAATTGGTGAAAAATCACCTAAGCCCAAATGGCTGGTCCAGACTGAGCTGTACCGCAATATGATAAGAAGAGTTCGGAAGTAGATGGATGAAGGGTGATTTTATATAAATATACCGGTTACCAATGTTGCGTATTTATCTCACGATAAACATACACGAGTTAGAGAGGAGAAACACGTGTTATTTTTCATTCTGAAGGTGGTAAAACGTGTTTTAGACTGTTCCAGCCAAAATGTTGGCGTAAAAAAATTAAACGATCCTATTTGTTTTATATGTCATACCCTTCAATTAGCAGCCTGCAGTGTTAGAATAGTGAATAACAATCCCTAGTATGCAGTCGTTGAAATTTAAATAAAGCTTTCAAAATTAAGAATAAGGGGTGTATACCCGAATATCTGGTCACTTCTAATATCTGATATATCCACAATGTATTTGGATATCCAGATTCAGTAAACTACTATATTCATGCCTATCAATTTTTCTAGGATACGTGTTATTTGTCTGTTCTGTAACATTTAAGTTTATTAAACTTTATTAATACACCTATATTTCACGAACATATGTCTGTTTTCTATTTAATGACATAATCGTTATATATATATATATATATATATATATATATATATATATATATATACATGTAGACATTAATGTTTATACATTTATTGGCAAGGAAGTAGTTTCGGTTTAAAAACTCTAAAAACAAATTTAAATTTACTGTATTTTGTATTCGTTTTTCGTACCGTGGTAGTGAAAAGATCCATTTGTTTCTGATTTTCGCAGTGCATACTTCAAGCATTTTAATGCACTGTCGGTGTGAATAAAGTTGGATAACTTGTTACGTAGATCACCCATATGGATAGAACTAATTCAACATAAACGCCAGCTGAATTTTGCTAAATTAAAGTGGGAAATTGCAATCAGTTGTTCAATTTTGCTCAAATATTGCATGATATTACACATCCGCCGAATTGAACAATAAACACAAATGAAGTAGCAGATAACCATATTCGAATGTGAACGTTTATGTTCTCTCATGAAGCAAGTACATTGTGTGCCTGTTCATACTATGTATAGCGATACCTCGCTTGCACGAATCTTGTAAAGTATACAAATATGTTAATATAAGATGACAGATCGCTGTATCACTGTCCTTACAGAATACCCGGCAGCGGTTTACATTCACTAGTTCGTGTGGTGTGCTGGTGTATTCTACAGGCTCAAAAATGATTGTCAAAATGGTACTTTTGCGTTGTTATAACATATTTATCTGAAGTTTAAGTTTCAGATCAAAATTATATCTCTAGGTGGCACTCGCATAAAACTGTTCCATAATTTCTGATATATTTCGATAAAGTGCTAATACCGTTATGCGTATCAATTATATAGCGACCAAAACATTTTGAAACTATAATTGTCCATTGTCAAAGCGAACAGCATTAGAGTACAATATTTCAGGTTAACCATGTCTCGACATATACGTTTTGCTCAATGCTATGCTGATGTAATGTTAAGGTCAACTATGCATTTCGCACATAATACAGCTATATGTTTTAGATTGTTTTTGTAAGCTGCATCTGCGAAATTGTGTTTGCCGACTATGGCTTACTAAAGAATAACCTCTGGTTAGCAACTAGATACGACACTGCAGCAACATCAAATCAGCAAAGTGTGAAGGAAGACTGTGCTCATCAACCTTCATCGGACACACAATGTCTGTCTTTGTTTATGTCTCAAACAATTGAATAATAACAAAGAGGGAAATGTTTTTGACAAACAATTCTTGCTCTGGTGTATACCAATGCGCTAAAGCAGTTCAATCAAAGTCTTTTTCCAGCCTATAACGATAACACCATTGCACTCTAGAATGTAGGCGTTAAAGTCATTGCACGCAAGAATGCACTAGCCCTGCTAAATGCACGATGTGGCTGCAATAAACACAGTAAATGCTTAGTCGCATGTAATGATCCTATCATTTGCTTACATAAGAGCTGCGTTATAACCCTTTCACGAAAGTTGCATTCGTTATTTCAATTACACTCTGTTCGAATTGCATGCAATCGTGCAGGCAATATTGGCTACGGTGTGCAGGTCCTGCACAAAAATAAACGTGAACGGCGCATAGACATAATAATAATGCGCAAAAATTGTCTGACTTGAAATAAATAAACCGGTTTTCATTTCCTAACGCAACCAGAGTTGTCGAGAAACAGAATCAATTTTCATACTTGGCTTTTTTCAGGCGTTTGGTGATGTGATGGTACACGTGAATAAATTGCCAGATATTTCTTCCCTGCATTAAAACTTGATAAGTCAACTTGAAAAACGAAATGCTCGGAGATTTATTCTTTATATAATTAGGAATAAATCTGTAATTGAGCGTCAAATTTTCTGGCCGAAAAACAGTAGCGCTTAAGGATAAAAGTTAGACGAACCTATCATACGTTATAACGCCTTCACCAACCTATAACAGGCGAGAAACTGACACACTTATAAGAAAACATTAAACTAATTTTTAAACGTCGGCGTATAAATCGAAAATGGATGCTTTGACAATGGTTTACGCAAGGCTGCCCTCAGCTCCTAAGTACAGCATTATTAGTAACGTCCCACTGCCCTTAGCATCATGGTGTCTATTAGTAAATCCTTCAGTAGCTACGACTACTTCCGTAGCATGTACACAAACCACTGCTGATGCGACTGTTTCGTTGCCTGCTGCTGCGGCTCACTCCGCTTTGCCGCCTATTGTGGTTAATATCCGAAAGAACCTGTCAGGTTTGATGGTATTTCGGAACCTGTCAGGTCGAGAGGTTTGATGGTATTTCGGATTTTACCACATAGTTTAGTAGGTTGGAAACCAAGTTCGAGTTGGCAGGTATAAACAGTTCCAATGATAATTTGCGTATCCGATGATCTAATTGTGCAATTACACGAACGATTTACGGATAGTCGAGAATTTGCGGACGGATAATCGAGAATTTGTCGACGAAGTTCAACGGTTGCAGCAGATGAGCGAAAAGGCTGGGTAGCTAATTTATATGATGAATTAGGGTTGCAGTGGCACATACGAATTGTTCTGTTGAATTTTGTCAAGCAATACTTTTTTTGTGAGGCACACGACGCAGGTTACGTTCACGCCTGATCCATGGCGACCAAAAGTCTTTTGACGAGTTGAAACGTCGCGCTGTAAACGTGGAACGTACAGAAAATTTGGTGTCTGGCTGATGGAAATTCACCACGACCGACCAATAGATCAACTATTTAACGGTTTTGGAGTCCGAGTCAAATTCCTACTGCTAATAATGGCGCAGTACCACGAAGGAACGATGGTCGACAAGTTCCAATGCGTCTAAATGACGGGAACCGGAGCAATAACGTGAAGAATATTTAAGTTGCTGGAAGAAATTCTGCGTCAGTGCTTGTGTGCTATGATTGTGATGCCACTGGGAACGTTCGGTCACGATGTCCATGCCGCAACGCACGCCTTCGTCATCAGGAACGCAGTGTAGCGGGGGAAGTTACCACCCGACCGTCGCCAATTCAACATTCGTCAAACGATGCAGAACCAATAATGCCTAAAGAATTGCAGAAGTGTTTTTGGTGTGATAAATCGGGTCATTTTGCCCCGTATTGTCGTCAGAGGTCTGTGAACTAGGAGAGACAATTAACTGATGATAATCGACGTTGTCCAGAGGCACGTCCTGAATCGAAAGCGATGAAGTCAGCGATTTTGGAGGCATTGGCTCGCCAGTTGAATGATATTCTGTCGCATTCGAAATCGGGTAATATGAGGAACTCAGATAGACAAGTGCATGGTTCTGAATTATGCAGTTTGCCAGCACGAATAGTGTTGTCCAAGAGTCAACATGACCAGGTCATGATGGAAAAGGTTCCCGAGATAGCTTTCGAAGAAAATTCGGAAAACCAAAACGACATTCAGGTTTCGTCGGCTCAAATAGAGATGCTGGCACGTCCTGCTAAATCCAGTTTTTATGTTGACGTACGAATTGACTCGTATAATTTACGTAGTTTAGTGGATGCTGGAGATGAAATGACCATCATGCACCAGGAAGTATATGAAGTAGGGTTCAGTCGGCACAAGTTGAATTCAGAGGTACCCCAAGTATTTGATTTCTATGGTTCCCGAGCTAGTAAGACACTGGGATGGTTCGAAGTTTTCGTATATTTCGGGGATCAGTTCCAGTAAGTGCAAATTCATGTTGTACCTGATGTGCTATTCGCCATTGTCATCGGTGATACCATGTTATGAAAATTTCAAACTACGATTGATTACCAGAAAATGAGAACCATGGTTGGCGGCAAACCTGTACGATCATGGTCTTTAGTCCAACTTAAACCGACGACGAGGAGACTGGCACGTTAGAACTGCTAATGTCAGACCAACAGAAGTTCCTGTGGGTGCTTTCTAAGTATGTCGGGTATCCGTCGATATTGAAATTCCTCCGGAAAGTACGAAATTGATGCCGTGTAACATTAATACACGCAATTTTAATGCACAAAGTGTCATGGTATAATCCGACGTGAACACTCGATTTGAACGGCCGATAATTTGTCCTAACGTCGTCGTCGAAGTACAAGAAGGTATGGTTTGATTTGGTATGGTCACAAATTTGGAACGAACGGCATATAAATTGAGGGTTGATGATGTTATGTCCCACATAACGGAATTTGTGGATACAGTTGCTGTCACATTGTCAGAGAACCCAGCGACGACTGAAGTCGACTATTCCAAGGTAGTTACCAATAAGATTCAGATTCGAGAGAAATAAGCTAAGTGCTTATATAGAGGATTGGCAGCAAAAATATCGCGAGAAAAGGGATCTGAAGTACCAGAAGGGGTGTGTTTAAAAGAAGTTGTTGCTACCAAAACAGAAATTCGCATTTTAGCACGATTATTAGAACGTAACAGCGACATTTTCGGAAGTTCTGCGAAACTTTTGAGTCGAATTCATGTTTTGGGACATCCATTGCATACAGGAGACACTAAACCTTATACAACAATGAATGCGCAGTGCACATTAAGTGCATCGCGAGGAAATTTCTCGACAGGTCTAGGATATACTAGATGACAATGCATCTCCTGTGGTCCTAGTCAGGAAAAAGACAAGGGATATGAGATTCTCCGTGGACTATTGTTGTTCAATGACATGAATAAAAAGACAGTTTTCCCCTCCCACGAATTGGTACGTTGAACGACCTCAAAGGTGCAAACTATTTCACGCCGTTGGACATGAAATGTGGTAATTGGCAAGTTGAAATGATGCATGAGGATATCGAAAAGACCGCCTTCATTTGTCACGAAGGCTTATTCGAATTTAACGCGTGGGTTGGCCAACGCGACTGCTTTGGTGAAAAGAATGATGCAAATGGTGTTGTCGGGCAATCTCCTAGAAGTCTGCCTATGCTATCAATGATGTCATTGTTTTTTCACCCACATTCGAAGATCAACTGCCTTATATCCAACGCGTGTTTAATACTCTTCGTGAAGCGGGTTTGTCTATCAAGGGTAAGAAATGTGATTTAGTGCGTCGGGAAGTACTGTTATTAGGCCACGTGGTGTCGGAAAGCGGAATTGCCCCTGTCCCAGCAAAAGTTCAAAAGGTATTGGAGTGTGAAAGACCTCGAAACGTTACGGAAGTACGTTCATTCTTAGGGCTGACCGGTTATTACCGACAATTTATCGAGGGGTATAATCTTATTTATGCACCGTTGCACGACCTGACCAAAAGGGCCCAGTAAATTCAACTCGGTAGCGTCGCACTGGATGGAGTAGTGCCAAATTGCCATTGATAAGCTAAAAGTGGCATTGGCTACAGCGCTTATTTTAGCGTACCCGAAACCGGCGAAACCGTTTCGGTTACACAACCACTCTACTAACGAGGGTGTTGGTTTCATGTTGACACAGAGTGGTGATGATGGGAAAGAACGCGTAATTCAGTACGGAGGTCGGAAGTTCCATGACGCTAAAACAAGATATAGCGTGATTGAAAAAGAGTGCTTGCCCTTAGTCCGAGCCATGGTACAAATTCGTCCATATTTATTGGGTAGCTTTACCACATTCGTGACGAATGACGCTCTTATAGCGCAAATATTAATGAAAACTCGTTCCACTGATTTGTTACGTTTTGTAACGAGAATTCAAGAATTTGGCTCGAAGTAGTGTACAAACTGGGTAAGTAGCACCATAATGATGACGTAATTGTCTCGCCCGCCGATTTTGGCGTCTACACCAAGCAAAGATTTGGTTAATAACGCCGTATTAGACCAGAAATGGGATAATTCCGGGTAGTGGTGATGGAGCAGGCTCACTTGACTGGATACGCAGGGAATGTGGGTTATAACCAGGCTTAGCTAAGCTTCAACGGAAATTTTGTTGGGAAGCAATGAAGGAAGACCTTGCGACGTTTATTAAAGCGTGTGTTCCTGTGCTCGTTGCAAACATGGTATGAATCGTCGTGGACCGTTGCAACCAATTCCTGTAATGGCCCCTTTTTATATGGTGGGCGCAGACGTAATAGGTCACCCGTCACTCGCTCTGGAAACAAAAATATTGTCAATTTCATAGACTATTTCACAAACTTGCCAGAAGGATTTGTCACACCAGATCAAACTTCTACGACTATTGTTGATTTATTGTTAAATAATATAATACATAGACACGGTGTACCACGTACCATTTTGTCTGATCAAAAACCCGCTTTAACGTCTGAATATTCACGTCTGAAGCCGGTAAACTAGGTAGCCCAACGGTATTTGCGAAACCCTATCATCACCAATGTAATGGTCTTGTCGATAGGTGGAATCAAACGTTAATGACTTTGATAAAACCCCTCGCCGAATTAGAACCTGACAATTGGGATACATAGATTGATAACGCACTTTTCGCGTATAGAACTACTGTTCATGTGCCGACGGGTCAAACTCCATTTTTCTCAATGTATGGCTGCGACCCATTTGCCGGGGAAAAATTAACTGTTGTTTGCGACAGAAGGTGGAAGTACGGACCATCACGTACAAAAAATGTTAGAAACCATACCAACTTCTTGGAAAGAAGCTAGCAGGTATGTACATTTGTCCAAACATGCGTACAAACGCTATTTTGACCGCAGAGCACGTATTCGTGACTTTCTGTCTGGTGATGCGTCGTTCACAGAGAAATGTGTGCGCTTACTCGCCATCGTCAGCATATACACACGTGTGTATGTATAAACGATACATTCGATATTATGTAACAAGTTTCGTGACTTTTTACGCAAATCGGGTGCTACGTAACAACATTCGTACGTTGTTACGTATAAGCGCTTGTACGTAACAACGTTGCTTGTTACACTCGAATGTTGTTATCCCACTCCAGTTTGATATTAGCAGCCTCTCCAGTTTGATAGTGGTGGCCCCTCCAGTTAGATATTGGTGCCCCTCCATTAAACTGGAGGGGGCATCAATATCAAACTGGAGGGCGCACCAATGCCAAACTGAGGGAAACATTAAGCAAACTTTGGAAAGACTTCAGCAAAAATCGCCAAAAATTAACAAGAATGGCTGGCGAAAGTTGAGCGAGAAATTGGGGAAAATATGAACTTCTACAAATTTCGACATTCTAGCCTCCTGCTATGTGTCAACCCCGCCAACTGACTGACGCCCTTGGAGGCCGAACACCTACCTCCGCACGGGAGGCACTGTCTGCCATACCCTGATACCTCGGAATTTCAGCAGGTATAGTTAAGACTGTTCGTAACAACATCCGAGTGTTGTTACAAATCTGCGAATGCTTGTAACAATATTCGAGCGTAACAAATAGAACATAACAAAATTGGCAATGTTGTTACATACAAGCGCTTATGCGTAACAACGTACGAATGTTGTTACGCATAAGCGCTTGTATGTAATAACATTAGCAATATCGTTACATACAAGAGCTTATACATAACAACGTACAAATGTTGTTACCCAGAACGCGATTTGCGTAACAACTCACGACGGTTGTTACATACTATCGAATGTATCGTTTTCGTACGCACGTGTGTATATGCTGACGATATCGAGTAAGCGCACACATTTCTCTGTGAACGACGCATGATGTAGTCTTTTTGCGGACACCTGAAGAAATTGATCCTCGTAGTGTTACAAACAAATTTCATTCAAATTTCAATTGAAAGTGAAAGGCTCTAATTTGGAAGTGCTGCATTTAGGTGACGCTGGACTCATAACAACAGTCTACTCAAACTCCTAATTTGAGAACCGCAAGATTATCGCGAATATGAACAGAAGCTACGCGCTATTGAAATCCACAACATCGAAATTGACTGGTTTTGCGGAGAATATGGTAATAGCTAAGAGAAAGATCTACGCACAGGTGCAGATGGTGTAAACTGGATGAAATTCGACTATTGTCTCGAATGGTACCACTTCCGCTGTGTGGACCTGGAAAAGGACTTCGAAACAACGTTGTGTTATCGTCCAGCGTGTGTTGGACGGCCGTGCACGTAAAAGGATAAATCTACATTTTATTTTCTGGTACTTCTATTGCTATCCTATCTATTTCCGCTATCTAGCAAAATAAACGGTGAATTCAACTGGTAGATCTGTAAAAATGGTAATCCATGTAACGATTTTGTTGCCATCTGCTCAGTCAATCATTATAGACAATTAATGAACTTTAGACTGTAAGCAATCATCATCTGCTGGCAGAGCATAATAAAACTATGTTAAGTTTTGCTAAACAATTATATTCATAATTATTGTCGTATTTCGCGCTATTTAACGAACAGTTCGACTTCGACGGAAATTGCTGCATACTGTGGTAAGCGGAGTGGCAGTTGCGACGAAGGATATGGATGACAAAGGTGGGTT